>PVLC010002575.1:50178-112303 GCA_004027655.1 Graphiurus murinus
ATAAGAAATAAAATCAGGTTGGGCTAGGGGTATAGCTTGAAGGTAGAATGCCTCTGGGTTCAATCCCCAGTACCAAAAAAAAAAAAAAAAAAAGGAAAGAAGGATAGATGGAGGGAGGGAGAGAGGGAAGGAAGGAAGGAAGGGAGGAAGGGAGGGAGGAGAAGAAAATGAAAACAAAGAGAAGTAGAGAGACAGAGAGGTTGTGGCATAGTGACAGAGAGAGATGTGGGCCCAGGTGAGTTGACCAGAGTCAGGAAGGACCCAGGGGTCTGAGATACTGGAAGGCATCCCGTGGGGCGGAGGGTGGGGGAGCGTCCAGTGGTAGTCCAGGGAGGAGAGGAAGCGTCACTGCATTCCACACACTCTTACACACGAGGTCTCCACCAGAGCACGCTCCTCCATCACCGTGCATCTGCTCAGGAACACTACCGGTCTGCTAACAGGAGCCAGCCTGCTTTTTATCCACTAACAGGGAGCAACCACCAAGATATATTGGAAGGCAAGAAAAAGCAAGATGTGGGAGTCTGTGTGTCTTAGGCTAATAGCTATGCAAAGCAAAACATCTCTATCTACATGGATGTGGAGGTGAGTATTTCCTGGTACACGCTCACCCTTCTGGGAGAAGGCACCAGACACTTGAACCAGCAGCTGCCTCTGGGGGGGAGGGGACGAGGGAAGCTGGCTTTTTTTTTTTTTTTTTTTTGCAGTACTGGGGATTGAACCCAGGGGCATTCTACCTCCAAGCTATACCCCCAGCCCTATTTTTTATTCTTTATTTTGAAACAGGGTCTCACTAAGTTGGGGAGGGCCTCACTAAGTAGCTGAGCCTGGCCACAAACCTGTGATCCTCCAGTCTCAACCTCCCAAGTGCTGGGGTTACAAGCGTGCGCCACCACGCCCGGCAAGGCTGGCTTTTTTATTTATTCCCTTTGCTATCTTTTACACTCTGTGCCATAGGCTTGGGTTACCTGCTCAAAAAATGAACAAGATCAAACAGAATAAGCTGGGCGTGGTGGTGCATACCTGTAATCCCAGTACTTGGGAGGATGAGACAGGAGGATCGCAGATTTGAGGCCAGCCTCAGCAACTTAGCAAGGCCCTCAACGACTTAGTGAGATCTGTTTCAAAATAAAAAGGGCTGTGGATGTAGCTCAGAGGTAGAACCCCCTAGGTTCAACCCCCAGTACCACAAAACTAACCAACCAACCAACCAACCAAC
Organism: Graphiurus murinus; assembly: GCA_004027655.1. Taxonomy (NCBI): domain Eukaryota; kingdom Metazoa; phylum Chordata; class Mammalia; order Rodentia; family Gliridae; genus Graphiurus; species Graphiurus murinus. Next base: position 51,398 of record PVLC010002575.1, read on the forward strand.
CAACCAACCAGACAAAACAGCATGAAGAATGGCAGAGATGAAGCGCAGATGAGTTTCACCTGACTCAGCAGTCAGTCCCTGCAATTCAGAAGATGCCCGTGGTCTTCAGGAGAGAGGCCCTGAGCTGTCCCCACCTCCCCAGACCTGCCTCTTGTCCCCAGCTTCTCCTGGGGCTGCCTTGGACCCACAGCCCCTGGCCTGGCCCTGGTCCAGTGTGGCTGCCTGGGGAAGGAAGAAGCTGATTGTCTTCTGTCCAGACTTACGGTCCCTCAGGTGGCACAGCAACTGACTTCCCAGGGTGGCCCGGCTGGCGTGTGTGCAGACACCTGAGCCAAACGCCTGGACCCAAATCCTGCTGCTCCGTGTCACCTGCCAAGTGAGACAAGGCCGGGCTTCCCCAGAGGGTGGCCAGGAGGGCAGAACTGGTTTCCTAGGGCTGCTGGGCCACACTGTCACAAACGTGGGGCTCAAATAGCTGCAGTTTATTCTCCCCACCCCCTTCCCCGCTCTGGAAGCCCAAGCCTGAAACCCAGGCACCGGGCTCCTCCTGGGCGCCTGGGGAGAAGCTTGCTGGCTTCTTCTCGTCTTCCGGGAGCTCTGTTTCTCTCTTTGCCCTGGTCATTCTGGGTTTGTGTCTATGCTGTCACTCTTGCTTTTGTCTTGCCCTTGGTGGCCTTCTCCTCAGTGTGCCTCAAAGCAGCCTCTGCTTTTCTCTCAGTAGGACACTCAGCACTGGATTTAGGGACGCTGGATATGTCAGGGAGACTACATCTGCATGCGGCCTTTTCCCAAAAAAGGTCACATTCATAGATACCATTTGATCCACTCCAAGGGTTAAATGAGGTTAAAGTAGGAGTCAGCAGAGGCCCTGCATGGAACACAGTAAGAGCTGACGAGCCAGGTGTGGTGGCACACACCTGTAATCCAAGTACTTGGGAGGCTGAGATCGGAGGATCGCAGGTTTGAGGACAGCCTCAGCTACTTAGTGAGACTTTTAGCAACTTAGCGAGACTCTCAGTAACTTAGCAAGACTGTGCTTCAAAATAAAGGGCTTGAAGCCAGGCATGGTGGCATGCCCTTGTAATACCAATACTTGGGAGGCTGAGACAGGAGGATCGAAAGTTCGGGGCCAGCCTCAGCTACTTAGTGAGGCCCTTTGCAAGTTAGTGAAACCCTGTTTCAAAAATAAAGAATAAAAAAATAGGGCTGGGCATGTGGCTTGGAGGTAGAATGCCTCTGAGTTCAATCTCCAGTACCAGGGGGAAAAAAAGTGTGTGTGTGTGTGGGGGGAGGGGTTGAGCCAGACATGGTGGCGATGCTTATAATCCCAGTACTTGGGAGTCTGAGATAGGAGGATCACAGGTTCATGGCCAGCCTCAGCTACTTAGTGAGATCCTCTGCAACTTAGTAAGACCCTGTTTCAAAATAAAAATTAGGGCTGGGGGTGTAGCTGAGAGGCAGAATGCCCCTGGGGTGAATCCCCAGTTCTGCAAAACAAAACAAACAAAAAAACACATTTACAAGAAGATTCATAGTTGCACTATTTATAATAGCCCAAACCCCCAAACCACTCAAATGCCCATCAACAGTAGGATGAATTTAAAAATTGGTGCATTTAGCTGGACATAGTGGTGCACACCTGTACCCCAGTACTTGGGAAGCTGAGACAGGAGGATCGCAGGTTCAACACCAGCCTCAGCAACCTAGAGAGACCCTGTTTCCGAATAAAAAATAAAGTAGGCCTGAGGGTGTAGCTCAGAGGTAGAATGACTCTGGGTTCAGTTCCCAGCACCAGCCGGAGGAGGATCACAAGCTGGAAGACAGCCTCAGCAAATAGTGAAATGCTCATTAACCTAGCAAGACCCTGTTTCCAAATAAAGAATTAAATAGGGCTGGAGGTGTAGCTTGGAGGTAGAATGCCCCTGGGTTCCCCAGTACCACAAGAGAGGGGGAAAAAAAAAAAAGAAGAGGAGGTGTGGGGAGGGAGAAGAGAGAAGAAGGTTTGGCAACAACAGGAGGCCTGACCCCCTCCAGGCCACAGCGACCCAGCAGCCACTGCCCTTGAAAGTGCGCATGTGTCGCACCTTGGAGCGGTTCTCACACTCTTGCTTCCTGAGGTCACCTGAGTGGCTATGGAGACATTTGAATCCAAGACCCCTGGGCAGCGAAGGCACAGGATGGGATCCGTCCTCCTCACTGAGGCAGCCACACCACCCAGCCCAAGGCCTGCCAATGCGGGGTCCAGACTGGGAGCCAGGCTGAGCGAGGCCTGCTCTTTCCCCTCCATGGACCTCAGTCTCCACCTCTGGGCACTGGGTCTTCCTGAGAGTCGAGGTGTTTGCAGGGACAAGCGTGAAGTTTGGGGTCCACAGTGACTTACTGTGGCGAATGAGCTGCTGGGCAGCCCTCATGTCCACTCTCCTGTCCTCAATCCAGTTTGCATGTTAGAATCACCTGGATAATTGCTATCTTTGGTACCTGTGACCCAAGGGGGTTGTCTTTTGCTGAAAGAACTAAGCTTTGGCATGGCCTTCAAGCTTTTGCTTCTCCCAGGGCCCTCTCCTGCTGGCTCTTCTTTCCCTTGATCCCCCTCAGTCCCCATGGGTAGCCATTCTAATATGTAAGTCCTATCTATCTATCTATCTATCTATCTATCTATCTATCTATCTATCTATCATCTATCTATTTTTGCAGTACTTGGGATTGCCCCAGGGTCACTCTACCACTGAGCTACATCCCCAGTCCTTTTTATTTTTTATTTTGAGACAGGGTCTTGCTAATTTGCCCAAGATGGCCTCTAACTTGTGATCCTCTTACCTCAGCCTCTGTTGGGAATACAGGCATATGCTAATGCATCTGGCTGGGACCATTGTTTTATTTTTATTATTTATTTATTTTGCGGTACTAGGGATTGAACCTAGGGGCATTCTACCTCTGAGCTACATCCCCAGCCCTATTTTTTCTTCTTTATTTTGAAACGGGGTCTCACGAAGTTGCGGAGGGCCCCACAAAGTAGCTGAGGCTGGTCATGAACCTGGATCCTCCAGTCTCAGCCTCCCAAGTACTAGGATTACAAGCCTGCACCACTATGCCCTGTTTTTTGTTTTTTTGGTTTTTTTTTCGGTACTGGGGATTGAACTCAGGGGCATTCTACCTCCGAGCTACACCCCCAGCCCTATTTTTTATTCTTTATTTTGAAACAGGGTCTCACTAAGTTGCGGAGTGCCTCACTAAGTAGCAGAGGCTGGTCGCGAACCAGGATCCTCCAGTTTCAGCCTTCCAAATGCTGGGATTACAAGTGTGCACCACCACGCCCACCTGGGACTGTTGTTTTATGTCCATAATTTTTGTGATGTATGCACTTGGTCTTGTATTGGAGATCTTTTCTTTTTCTTTCTTTCTTTTTTTTTTTTTTTTTTTTTGCGTGTGGTACTGGGGGTTGAACCCAGAGGCATTCTACCTTCGGGCTACAACACCAGCCCCATTTTATTTCTTATTTGGAAATAGGGTCTCGCTAGGTTGATGAGTCTCACTACTCACTGCGGCTGTCCTGGAACCTGCGATCCTCCTGTCTCAGTCTCCCAAGTACAAAGATTACAGGTGTGCGCCACCATGCCCAGCTGTATTAGAGATGGTATTTGTACCTTTTCTGTGTCTCACTGTTTTGACCCCCTTCCCCATGGGCACATTTGGTCCACAGCTCCATAGAGATCCGTGGGGGGGCAGCTCCTCCTTTTGCCACCCTGTCCCCTGGGGTGTTCACATGGACTGACTCTAGTTCCCACCCCATAAATAATGCTGCACTGAACCTCCTCGTGCACGATCCCCCATCCCCCAGGTCCAGAGAGGGAATCTCCTTAAGAAGTCACCCAGGAGCCAGGCATGGTGGTGCAGGCTTGTAATCCCAGCATTTGGGAGGCGGAGACCGGAGGATCTGAGTTCTCAGCCAGCCTCAGCTACCTAGTGAGGCCCTCCACAACTTAGTGAGACCCTGTTCCAAAATAAAGAATAAAAAATAGGGCTGGGGGTGTAGCTCAGAGGTAGAATGCCCCTGGGTTCAATCCCCAGTACTTCGAAGAAAAAAAAAAAGTCACTCAGGGCCAGGTGTAGTACCTGGCTCTGTCATCCCAGTACTTGGGAGGCTGAGACTTGGAGGCTCTAGGTTCGAAGCCAGCCTCAACAACTTAGCAAGGGCCCTCAACAATTTAGCAAGACCCTGTTTCAAAATAATAAAAGGGCTAAGGGTGTAGCTCAGAGGTAGAGGCCTCTGGGTTCAATTTCCAGCACCAAAAAATAAAATATAAGTCACCCAGGGGGAACCATTGGAATTATTGGGAGCTACATATGTGCAATACTTAATTGATAAAGCCAAACTTAATTTTTACCAGATCCACAGTGTAGAATGAGCTTGTCTTGTTTGAATTTGTATTTCTCTGATTACTAATAAGTCTGAGCCCCTGCATGTGCTCCTATTGGTCTTTGGGGTCTTTCTTCTCTAAGCTGCCTGTTGTATCTTTTACCAATCTTTTTGTCAGGGTTGCTCACTATCTTCCTAAGATGTTTTATTAGCATGACGTCACAAGTATTTTCACATTCTAAAACCTGTCTTTCGCCGGGTGTGGTGGCACACGCTTGTAATCCCAGTACTTGGGAGACTGAGACAGGAGGATTGCAAGTTTGAAGCCAGCCTTGGCAACTTAGCGAGACTCTCAGCAACCAAGTGAGACCCTGTTTCCAAATAAGAAATAAAATTGGGCTGGGGGTGTAGCTCAGGTGGCCTCTAGGTTCAATTCCCATACCAAAAAATAGAAATAAATAAATAAAATAAAACCTGTCTTTCCCAAATGAAAACTTTTGATTTTTATATAATTAACTGTATTCTCCTGGAACCCAGGAGCATTCTATCTCTGAGCTATACCCCCAGGCCTTTTTATTTTTTATTTTGAAACAGGGTCTAAGTTGCTGAGGCTGGCCTTTACCTGTGACCCTCCTGTCTCAGCCTCTCAAGTACTGGGATTACAGGTATGTGCCACCATGCCCAGATCAACTGAATTCTTTATGTGTTCCTTGGAAGTTTTGTTTCAGAAGTCTTTCTTGGCTCTAGGTCACCAAGTACTTTCCTCTGTCAACTCTACAGTTTACCTTTCAAAATTGTTGGGTTTTTTTGGGGGGGGGGGTGAGATGGGATTGGTACTGGGAAATTGAACCCAGGGCCTCATGCATGCCAGGCAATTGCTACTACTGAGCTACATCCCCTGTCCTCACTGTTAGATTTTTGATCCATCTAGAGAAACATTGTCCAGTAGAGCTGAAAGCATGGGGTATTCTCTGTCTATACTGTTGGTAGCCACTAGCTGCTTGTAACTGGCAACCGCTTGTGTGAAATGTGGATAGTGTATCTGAGGGATTGCTTGCTTAATTTTACTTCAAAATTAAATAGCCACATGTGGCTGGTGGCTCCTGTCCTGGACAGCACAGATCAACACTGCCATTTTGCTTTGTAGTATTAGGTTAAGGATGTGGTTTTCAGCCAGGTGCTATGGTGCATGCCTGTAATCCCAGTACCTGGGAGGCTGAGACAGGAGGATTGCAGGTTCGAGGACAGCCTCAGCAACTCAGTGAGGCCCTCAGCAACTTAGTGAGACCCTGTTTCTAAATAAAAAATAAAAGGTCTGGGAATGTAGCTTGGAGGTAGAATACCCCTAGTATGAAGGAAGGAAGGAAGGAAGGAAGGAAGGAAGGAAGGAAGGAAGGGAGGGGAGGGGAGGGAAAAAGGCTCAGCTTTCTTTCTCCCCATAAGTGAGCCAATTTCCCCAGCACTATTATTTAACGACCCCTTTCCCCCATGGATTTGTGGGCCGTTCTTCTCGAATAGGAATTTCCTGCACACATCTGGTCTGCCTCTGGGTTCTCTGTTGTGTCATTAAGTGGGAATTTCTGTGCAGCTCAGCAGATTCAGTGAAGCCTAGCATGGGAGAATCACAATTCCATAGCAGTGGGATTTTTAGTTGGACACAGCCGTCCAGAATAAAGCTTATAGTTCCCAACCTGTCTTGCCTGGGCACAGCTGTGTGAGGAGGTGCTGACCTAGAAGGAATGGTGTGAGCACTAGGTCAGGTCCTGGGGGTACCCTCCTCTCCAGTGCCCTTCCTGGTGGTGCTGAGGCATCTCGTATCTCACACCACACCGGAGGCCAGTCCCCGGATGCAGGGACAGGGCGAAAGAATGCTGCACCTGATGCTTCAGAAGGGCTGAATTCCACCCAGTTTGGTATTTTACTAGAGCAGTTGTGGGCCTCGGGGGTCCCCACACTAGAGTGGACATCAGAATTTCCTGAGAGTTTGTCAAATATAGACTGAAAACACGACTGTTCTCTAGCTATAGTGTTGCTGTGGGGCATGCATGTAATCCCAGCCACTCAGGAGGCTGACACAGGAGAATCTCAGGTTCAAGGCCAGCCTGCGCTCTGTCTCAAAATAAAAAAATAAGAAGGGTTGGCGGTGTAGCTCAGTGGTAAGCACCTCTGGATGTAGTCCCCAGGAGGGGTGGGGGAAATACAAATTGCTGGGCCCCACCCAGTTGCTGATTCAACCTGAGGTGAGGCCCAGGAATTTGCATTTCCAAAGTTCCCAGGCGGCTGCTGTCTGGGAACTACACTTTGAGAAGCACTGGTTGGACCTGTTTAAATCGCTCATTTTGGGTCTCCGTAACCACACCTCTGGCCTGCAGGCTGACTCCCTACCACGACCCACAGCACCTCTTTTGGGGAGCGCTAACATTGGTTTTTCTTTACATGGAGTCTGCTCAGTCATCTTGACAGTGTGTCCCCTGCTTCCAGGTGACTACTGGGGCAGATGATATGGCTACCACACAGGCCACACCCATCCTTCTAATGCTCCCCTGCTCTGCTAAGCCTGGAAACCTGAGAAACCACTTTGTACACACATCCTGGCCAGCTGGATCAAGAGGTCTGCCAGCAGGAGGCACTGAAAGAACAGGATGGGAAGCTGGGAGAAGCCATTCGGCCAGGGCCACAGCGGAGGCAAGAGCAGCCTTCCAGGGTCTGGACAACAGTGACAATATTGACTTCTTTTTTGGTACTGTGGATTAAACCCAAGGGCATTCTACCTCTGAGCTATAACCCCAGCCCTTTTTTTTTGTGGTACTAAGGGTTGAACTCAGGGGCATTCTACCTCCAAGCTACACCCCCAGTCCTATTTTTTATTTAGACACAGGGTCTCACTAAGTTGCGGAGTGCCTCACTAGGTAGCTGAGACTGGCCACGAACTCGGATCTTCCAGTCTCAGCCTCCCAAATGCTGGGATCACAAGCGTGTGCCACGACACCCAGCTCCTTTTTATTTTGAAACAGGGTCTTGCTAAATTGCTGAGGCTGGCTTTGAACCTGTCATCCTCCTGTCTCAGCCTTCCAAGAACTGTGAGGACAAGCATGTGCCACCACCAAGCATCTCTGTCTCTCAGGCCACATTCGTGATAGCAGCCTCCTGTCTTCATGGGCTGCTGGGTACCTGGCTCCTTCAGCCTCCCCAACACCATGTCTCTAACCATCCTGTGATTAAGCCATTTGAAACAACCAGAGTGCTATGCGCCCCCCGACATGCCAGTGACTGCTGAAAGGGGATCCTCCCACCCAGGCAACAGCAGGAAGCAGTCTAAGGGAGGAAGAGGTCTTGGGGGGGCTCCTGCCATGCCACCTGTGGCCATTCCTTCCAACTGCAGGGACAGTGACTGAAGGTGCCCAAATCCCTGGTTACTGAGGAGCCAGATGGGTGACTGGGCAAGCGACTTCCTGTCTCCAGGCTGTTTCTCCATTTCTCCACCTGGAGCTCAGGCACCTCCCAGCGGTGTTCTCAGTGCCCAGCGGGCTCCCAGGGCCCTGGGTATTCAGCCGCGTGGCTCTGGGGCGTCCTGTTGCTTGCCATCCCTATCTGGCTTTGGAGTCAGTCCTGCCAGCCGCCTAACGTGAACTCGGCAGCATTATTCTTGTCCTATTTTCTGAAACAACTTGTACAATGTAGGAATGACCTGTTCCTTCAACATAGTAGATCTCATTTGTAAGTGTTCAAACAGCTTTTTATTTTGGGGGGTGCGTGTGGGTTATTTTATTATTATTTTTTTCTGTTTTGGTAGCAGGGGTTGAACCCAGGGCCTTGCACATGCAAGGCAAGCATTCTACCCTTGAGATACATCCCCAGCCCCTTTTCATTTTTATTTATTTATTTATTTATTTTTGTGTGGTACTGGGGATTGAACTCAGGGGCATTCTACCTCCGAGCTATACCCCCAGCCCTATTTTTTTTTTTTCTTTTTTGCAGTACTGGGGACTGAACTCAGGGGCATTCTACCTCCGAGCTACACCCCCAGCCCTATTTTTTATTCTTTATTTTGAAACCAAGTCTCACTAAGTTGTGGAGTGCCTCACTAGGTAGCTGAGGCTGGCCGCGAACCCGGATCCTCTGGTCTCAGCCTCCCAAATGCTGGGATTACAAGCGTGTGCCACCACGCCCGGTTCCCAGCCCCTTTTAAGAGAAAGAGTCTTATTAAGTTGCCAAGGTTGGCCTCAAATTTGCAATTCTCCAACTGGAGTAGCTGGGATTACAGGTGTGCACCACCACACCCAGCATTTTTTGGCCTTTCCTTGTTTTTTCTTCTCCTGCCATAATTGGCCTATTTCTTTCCAGAAATGCACCCACTCTGTCAAGGCCTCACACCGGTTTTCAAGCACAGCGGCTGCTCCTGTAGCTGTTTGAATTTGCATCTGTCCCAGACTGAGCACTTGGTGAATGAAGCCCGACCCTTAGGGAGGCAGGACCCGCGGAGGCTGGCTTCCACGGTAGTGGAGGAGAGCAGGAGGTCTGACTAACCCAACCTCTCTGTCCTCCCAACCCAAGCAGGCTGAGGTCCGGGTGCTGGGATGCCTGGAAGGCTCTGAGGTGGAGGTCCACAACTCCCATTGATTTCTGGGGAGGATGTGAGGCGAGTGTTGAGAATGGAGGCGTCCATGCCAGCCCACTGCTCCCACCGTCCTTGGCTCCAGGAGAGACCCTCAGCTGACAGAGCAAGTAGCTCAAGCTGGCAGCTCCAGGTCATTCGGGCTCCGCCAATCCCCCAAAGGGCCCATCTGCCTATTGACTGACTTGTCAAATGGCCAATTTACTAATGCCAACTCAATGAGGTTAGTTCCCACCCACTGAACACGCTCAAGACAAACAATCCTTGTTTCCAGGAAACTGCAATTTGGCAGTGGTGGCACATGGACTCTTCTGGGCTGGGGTCTGTCTTGCCCCATCCAGGGAGTGGGGTAGGTGTTATCCACCCATAGAATTCTGGGTGAGCCAAGCCCCTGCCCCCAGGTTCCCTTACTGCAACAGCCAGGCGGGGGCCTCTCCGTACCACACATGCACACACACACAAAACAAGAAAATGTTTTAATTGTAAAACTGACTTGAGGGCGGGCGGGTGGGGCTGTGCTGCCAGGGCAAGAACCTGGTCCTTCAGGCAATGGTTCTGTCCCAGTGCTGCCCCACAGGACAGGGATCACTGTCCCCAGGTGGGGGCAGGGGTTAGTGTTATAAAATGACAATATAAATAGACTTCTAGAAAACAGAGGCGGTCCCAGTGCAGTAGTCATTTGCTGCAGAGGCTGGGCGGGGTGACCTGCCTCCCCTCCTCCAGCCACAGAAAGGGTGTGCAGGGCTCTGGAAAAAGGCCACTCTTCAGACATTCATGATTGACCTCCACAATGGCTCAGGGGGTGGGGGCTGGATGCCGGGCAAGGTCTCGGATGGCCACCTGCAGGCTGAGAGCAGAGCCAAAGCGGCTGGACCTGTTGTGTGCACGTGCCTCTTCCTTCCACAGCGTCCCCTCTGCCCCCAGCAACCCCCACTGTAGATTTCCAGTGATGGGTGGGCCACCTTCCTTCCTGGAGACAGGAGAGCACAGGGGAGGCCTCTCCCGGGGGGGTAGGGGGAGAGCCTCACCTGCTCCCACAGGTCCCTGTGTTTTTAAGTCAAGTCAAACCCGGAGTTCAGTAGTAGGCTCCCCCAAAGCCCCCAGTGAGGAGGGCTGTGCTGCATGGAGTGTCTCCAGGCTGGGAGCAGGGGGGCTGGCCCCCTTGTGGCCCCCAGAAGGGCAGAATGACCCAAGGGGCTCTTTGGTTCAGGGCCAGGGTGCTGGGCCTCATCTGGTGCGGTTCTGGCGCATGAGGGGCACAATGCTGGCGGGTGGCCCCGCCTTGGTCAGGAAGGGGTGCTTCAGCAGCTCTGCCGCAGTGGCCCGCTGGGCTGGGTCGCGCACCAGCAGGCGGTCCAGGAAGCCCTTCAGAGATGGTGACACCTATGGGGGAGGCAGAGGATGGTCAGGAGAGGGTTCCTGGTGCCACGTCCAAGTGCCAGCCCCACTGCTCGCTTGCTGTGGGGCCAACCCTTTGCTTCTCATGGGCTGACAGCATCTGTGATGCCACAGGTATGTAGAGTTTGGCCCCAGGGATAGTGACCAACCCAAAGGCCCACGGGGCTTGTTCCCTCTCCATTTCTGTGGTTTGGCAAAGAGCTGGCAACAGCTGGCCCCTGGAGGCAGCCTCTTTCCATGAGGTCAGTCCGTCACCAGGAAAGCCCTGTCCCCATCCTTTGGGGGTGGAGCCTAGGACATGGCCGTGCAGTGTGCATTCAGCCAGGCTCAGCCTCTGGATGGCAAGAGAGCAGGGACTCTGTGGTCTTTGAGACTCAGTTCCCCCACAAGCACAGAACACGAGGTGGGGGTGGGGGATCCCAGCACGCTGTGAGCCCGTCCCAGGATCCTTCAGCCACATGGTCACCCTGCCTGCTCGAGTGTCGTCTCCCTGTTAGGGACAGGCCCACCTTGTGCAGGTTCTTGAGTCGAGGCGGCAGGTTGTCCCGAATCATCTTCATGGCTTTGAGGGGTGGCTCATTGAAGTAGGGGGGTTCTCCGTCCACCATCTCAATTACCATTACCCCCAGAGACCAGATGTCCACCTGGGGAGGAAGGGCCGGCAGGGCTGACTGGGGAGGGCAGGTGGTCCTCGGGGAAGCCCTGGGAAGGGACGGGCCTGGTTCTGCCCTTGCCTCTTCACTCTTGGGATCTCCTGGCCCAGCACACCCTCGAGGATACCCACAGGCCAGACCCTCTGCTCTCCTCCCCCAGGAGCCTCTGACAGGCACTGCCACCCAGCACTGTTCCCCACTCTAGGCTAACCACTCTAACCCTGCTCTAGACTTTCTCTGGTGAAACCCAGTCTCTCCCTCAGTTCCCCAGGGCCAAGGGTGGCCCACTCAGCAGCTGGGACACAGAGACTGGGTCAGTAAGGGGCACATGACCCAAGCTGAGCCAATCAGAATCAATCCAGGAAAACAGTGGCGCTCACAGGCAGGGAGTCGTGTTCCCCGGTGTCTTAGCAGAGAGCACACCAAGAAAATCAGGGCTGGGGTGGAAGGAGGGTGTGGATGGCTGTCCAAAGCCTGTCCACTGCAGTTTTCGGGACTGACAGCCTTCACATTTTGCTAAATCTGTCTGTCACTCACAGGCAGTCCTGACAGATATCTCCCTGAGTCTCACTCCCCCCCCCAGCCCGAGGCCCCCAGGACATGCTTTCCAGGGTGCCTTCTCATGTCTAGGCCCTCAGTCAAGTCTTGCTGACTGCCAAGGGGAGATAACAGTAATGAGCACAGCAGGCCAGGGTGGGCAACTGGGATGGGTGGGGACTGCAGCCAAAGCAAAGGTGTCTGTCTTTCTAAAGGAGAACAACCCCTCAGCACCACTGATTGTCATGATAACAGCACTTGGCCTCCTGTGGCCAAATGTGGCTTTCCAACAGAGGATGGAAACTGCCTTTTATGTATAAACTCTATCTTAAATGTGTCCAAGAGCCTCTTCAGGCCACCAGCCAGAAGCCCACCACTTTGTGGCCTCTGCACTACACTGTCTGGCAGGGCCCAAGGCCACTGCTGTTCAGCATTGTTCCTACTGCCACACACTGGCCTAACTCAGCACTAGCATCCAAACAAGAGTAGGTGAGCATGCACACGTGGCTACCTCCCCTTCCATGACACCATCCCTAGCCAGTCATCCTGACTGCCCCACTCCAGTACTCTGGCTGTTCTGGTCTGGCAGCAGGACATGGGACCACTGCTGGGCTCACCTCTGGTCCATAGGGAAGGCGGGAGATGAGCTCCGGGGCCATCCAGTAGGGTGTGCCGACCAGCGACTTCCTCCGAGGCACCTCCTTGCTCACCTGGGCACAGAACCCAAAATCTGACAGCTTCACCTGGGGTGGGGCAGAGGCAGCAGGGTCAGAGGTGCCGGCCCAGGGTGGGCACGCAGAGGAACCCACCTCTTTAATCCTTGGTCTCGGATACACTGGCTGCACTGTGCTGCCCAGAGGGTTGAACTGGGTTCTGGAGTCAAGCACTGGGCAGCTCAGCCATCTCCTAGCAAATGCGCTCCTCAGGGTCCCCCATCTGCAGTCCTGGCAAGCTCTGTGGAGGTGCCAAGTGTCCTGGGGAAGTGGCCTAAGTCTTGCACATACCAAAGGCTGGGCAGGGACTGAGAGATGGATCATACAGCCTGTGTGTGCGTGTGTGCGTGTGTGTGTGTGTGTGTGTGAGAGAGAGAGAGAGAGAGGAGAGAGAGAGAGAGATACACTCTGACTCTTCAACAACCAGGTCCCCAGAACAAAGGATTTATACCGTTTTTGGAACCCTGGATCCTTTCAGACTCCCAAGGATATCTTACAAATCTGTTCACCCACAGAAAACATACCCACATGGCGTGCATACAATTTCAGGAAACTCAGAGATGTTTCCCAAGCACATCTGTAGACAGCCCTAGGTTCTCATCCCAGACCCTCAGTGAAAAGAACATTCTCTGCTCTCTCCTCTACCCTGCTCAACCTTTCATGGGAGAAGGGTGGAGTCACCAACTTCCACCAGGATGTGATGGACCTCCAGGGCTCTCATCAGAAAACCATGTTCCCCTTGGATTACAAATGCAAGTTCTGGGCATTGTATGGCTTATCCGTGGTCCCAGATTGAGAATCTCAGCCCCAAATAGGGGAGACACCCTTGGGGTCCACAGCCCACTGGGTGCATGGCTGGGACTGTTTTAGTGAGACACGTGACATGGTCGAGCCTGCTCTGCTAGGCCCAGCACTAGTCTGCAATGCCCAGGGCTCTGCCCACCTGGACCCCAGATCTGGACTGTTCTATAAGGAACAGAGCACCTACTGCCCCTCAAGTGGCTGAATCAGAGGTAGCAGCGCCCTAGCAGCACAGGAGAGGTGGAGGAATCCAAGCACCCAGCCACCTGCCTCCTCACCCTGCCATCATGGGTCAGTAGGATGGAGTCACTCTTGATGTCCCGGTGGATGACGCCCTGGGCGTGGAGCACCGACAAGGCCTGCAGCACGGCCAGGCACACGGCCGCGATCTGTTCCTCGTTCATCCTGTACGGCAGACAGTGTGTGGGCAGACAGGGCCCTGACCCAGAGCTCAGAGAGAAGGCGGGAGGTGGGGGTGGGAGGTGACATGCAGCCCCACTGGGACAGGAGTAGGGAGGAGTCTAAGAACACCTGGGGGAGGTGGGGGTGGGAGGGGACATGTAGCCCCACTGGGACAGGAGTAGGGAGGAGTCTAAGAAGACGCCACCCAATCCTGGGGCCATGGCCTTACCCATATGGTCTAGAGATTTAGTCCTGTTACAGGAGAGGTCTGAAGGGACCCAGCTCCATACCGAGGAGCCCAAGAGCTAGCAGGCTGGGTGCCAGCCAGGGCCCAGCCACCCGATAGTACCTGGTGTGCGTGACGATGTCGGTAAGGGCGCCCCCCTCCAGGAACTCCATCACCACCCAGAGCTCATCTCCCACCAGGTAGCTGTTGTACATCTCCACCACATTCTCATGCTGGTAGTCCCTCATGATCACCACCTGGGTGGGGGTGGGGGGGCTGGTCAGCAGAAGGGAGCGGAGCCTCTGCCTCCTTCTCCAGCCAGGGCTAGTTTCGCCTCTCACTTTTTTTTTTTGTACTAAGGATTGAATCTAGGGGCATCCTACCTCCAAGCTACATCCCCAGCTCTATTTTTTTTTTTTTCTTTATTTTGAAACAGGGTCTCACTAAGTTGCAGAGGACCTAAGTAGCTGAGGTTGGCTGCAAACCTGCAATCCTCCTGTCTCAACCTCCCAAATACTGGGATTACAAGTGTACGCCACCGTGCCCGGCTCTCTGCCCCTTGCTTTTGTTCACCAGGGTCACCTGGACAGCCCTCCCCTACTGCCAAAGCCAAGCAAACCCAAGGCCAGCTTGAGGTCAAACACCTGCATTTTGGGGGTGTACCCTTCATCCCATGCACCCCCATGTTTTCTGATCCCAACCTCTGGACTATTCTCTAAGTGGTCCGGATGATGATCAGGTGGGCACTTGGGAGAGGGAAGAGGGAGGAGAGTGTCCAAGCATAGGTTGAGATAAGAGACAAGCAGGCATGTGGTTAAAATCAAAGGTGTGTGTGGTGAGGTGGGAGATGATTTCCAGGTGCAAAGACTAGCAAGGGAAAGGCCAAGGGTTTGGGAACACTGAGCTTACAGGAGACCATGTGAGCAGGAGCTTGCATGGGTTGGGGAATAGTTACAGGGCAGGGGAGGGGAGGAAGTGTTGAGACACAGGCAGGCAGAAGCCATGCTTGGGACAATCTCTAGACCTGACCTTTTCCAGGGACTCCTGCACCAGAGGACGGGAGATACTTCTCACACCCAAGTTCCTCTCAGGGGAGGAGCCAGGAGGCTGCTTTGAAAGGAGACCCCAGTAAAGAGGCCACAAGAGCCAGAACCAGAAATTGGATGAAACCAAGTGCCTAGATGGGGGCTGGATCATGAAAGGCCTCGATGCCAGCAAAGAGCAGAGGTTCTTCCTTGAGGGAATTGGGGCGCTGTGATGGGAGTGTGCAGGGGATGCCCAACAGGGGAGGCTGGGGCAGGAGACCAAGTAGGAGAGGCTAGGGCTGCACAAAGTTGGGGGAACAGGGAAGGGAGAGTTCAGGGCTCTGGCATGCACATGGGAAACTGGGGATGGGGGGTCTGGAGGAGATTCTGCAGGCCAGATGGGACTTGACGGGTGGGAGAGGAAGGTTTCAGTGGGCCTAGAGTCCCTGCTCTGGAGCTGAGGGAGAGGCTGCAATGGGGCAGGGGCATGAGTGTGGGCAATGTTGGGACAGAGGGGACAGTGGAGATGGCAGGGGAGGGTGTGAGGTGTGAGAAAGGGGCGGGCTGGCAGAGGGCACCGAGGAGGTTAGGCAGCCACCCACCTCGTTGAAGAGCAGCTCGCGCCTCTGCTGCTTGCGCAGGTCCATCTTCTTGACGGCCACCAGCTTGCCTGTACTGCGCACGGTGGCGATGCACACGATGCCTGTGGAGCCCTCACCGATCTTGATGAAGTTGTCCAGGTAGGAGCGAGGGTCCCCTGGGTCCACCACCAGCTGCAGGGCAGCCCGGAACTGCTCGTGGGACACTCGTTGGGGTTCCCGCTGGGGCGAGCGGGGCCCGGGGGGCCCGGGGGCGGGGGGTGCAGCAGGGGCAGCAAGGGTGCGGGCTGGAGGGGCCAGCTGGGGCTCAGAGGCATGGGGGCCCAGTAGGCCAGGGCTGGGGGTGCCACGGGGTCGGGCGGGAGGCTGGGAAGAGGACTGGGGGGCGGCTAGGCCCCCCGCTGATGGCCCATTAGGGGCCATGCTGTGAGGCTCCCCCTGAAACAGAAGAGAGGTGCTGTGAGTGCAGGGGCCAGGCTGGCTCTGCTCCCCAAGCTGAGGGACAGACACACGGGTGATCAGGATGAGCGATGCACAGGGGCCAGGCCTGGGCTGGAAGGTGGGAACCGGGAAGCACTGGCAAGGGGACAGTGGGGGTCAGGTTACCTGGGCACCCCGGGATGGGTGGTCTGTATCAGCCCGCGGGTACGTGTTAAAGGGCCTGCCGGCTGCCAGTTTCGCCCCACTGGCCAGACTGGCAGGCTGGGGGGTGCCAACGTCAGGCCCGGAGAGAGGTCGTTTGTCCCGGGAGGGCTCCTGGGACCCTCCTGTGACCTCCCTGGAAGACTTGGGCCTCTTCTCTGGCCCCACCCGTCGCCTGTCACCACTGCTGCCGCCCGCCTCGCTGTGACCTGTGACACGGCCTCGGCCACCAGCCTTCTCTGGGCCCCCTCTGGCCATGGCAGCCTGCTTCTCAGGCATCCCGTTTTCCTGGTGGGCGCGAGTGGGGGGCGGCGGGCTGTCTCTCCGCAGGGAGTTGGAGCGGGTCACCGACATGTTCTCGAATTCGTCCAGTAGCAGCGTGAGGGCCCCATCTTTGGCACCTTTGCTGCCGCGCACGATGGTCTGGGGTCCGGGACAGTGGTGGGTGGGGACCAGGCAAGGAGGAGGGGGACACGAGACGTGCATCCGACAGAGACAGGACGACACAACACACAGAAACAAGACAGAGACGAAATGAAGATATGCCATGGGGTGATGATGGGTGGGCAGGTGGGGTAGGATGGGGGTATCTGTAGCCCTCTCCTACCAATTCAGCCACAAGAGGGGGTATAGGAGCAATCTCCATGGCCAGCTGTCACCCACAACCTGGGATGGGTGGCACCCCTGAGCAGCACCCCCCATCTTTTTCTGGCTCCCCAGACTGTGGAGAGAGCCCTGCCCTGTGGGAAGGATGAAGCAGAGGAGGCAGGTCTGCCCTGTCATCAGCCCTAGAGAGCCACAAATTACAGGCTGTCGGGGCCTGCAGCTGCCAGGGGCACTGACCCTCAAGCTGCACTCTCTGCTTCCCTGGAGCCTAATAGTGGGGTGCGGGGAGAGCCAGAAAGGCCTTGGCTCAAAGTAGAGGGCAAGAGGACCCTGTGAGGCCATATGACAAAGGCGAAAACATTCTGAATCCACCTAGCCCTCGCCCTCCATGCCCACCACCCTACCTCCTGTGGGTACTGAGCTGTGGTCTTTAGGGCTCACTTGCATCCTCTAAGCTCCAGATACACCGGCCTCCTCATGGCCCTTTAAACACCAGACACGTGCCCACCTCTGGGCCTTTGCACTGGCTGCTCCCTCTGCCTCGAACCTACATCTGCCCCCAAGCGTCTCCAAGCTCCCTCCTCCTGATCTTTCAGGTCTTTGCTCCAAGTCAGCTTCTCAGTGAGGTTCTGCTGACCATTCATGCTCTAAAATACCAGCCCTAACTCTTCCTGTCTCTTGCCCTGCTTGTTTTCTTCTCTAGGCACTTAACACCAGCTTGATACAGAGCATGCGGGCCTGAGCATGTGGGCCTCTGTCTACTGTGGACCCTGTTGGGTACAAGGTTCCCAAGGATAGCTATCGCTTTCTCCTGTTTCCAGCTAAATCTCATCCCCTACAACAGTGGCTGGCACACAGAGGGTGCTCAGTAAACCTTTGCTGAACCAGTGAGAGAAGGAGAGAGGTGGGTTAGAAAAGGCCACAGTGAGCCAAGAGTGCACGCCCTGCACCCCCCTTTCCCCCCACTGTTAACCACTGGCAGGCAGGGACATAGGCCCAGGACTGTCCCTAGTGTGTAAAAACCAGACCCCACAAAACACATCTGCAGGCCTCAGGCTTGTTGCAGTCCCTACCTCTTCTGGGTCTTGGCCACCAGCCTGAAGGTCTGGCCTTGCCCAGGGGCCGACCCCAAAAAAGCAAGGATACAGAGTCAGGTTTTGGTGTCAGAATGAGTGGTCAAGAGGGCCCTGGGAGGACTGGAAGAATCCAGGCTAAGGGCAACAAACCCAAGTGCCCACGGAGCCTGAGAGCAGTGCTAAGCCAGGAGGTGCCCTCGTGTGAATGAAGACAAAAGCATCCCTTCCTCCTGTGGATGGGCTGCAGGTGGGGCTCCTGGCAGGGGTTGGATTTTCTTTTCTTTTTTTTCTGGTTCTGGGGATTGAACTTGGGGATATTCTACCTCCAAGCTACACTCCCAGTTGTGTTTTGTTTTGTTTTTGTGGTATGACAGATTGAACCCAGGGATGTTCTACCTCTGAGTTACATCTCGAGCCCTATTTAATTTTTTTATTTTGAAACAGGGTCTCAGGAAGTTGCTGAGAGCCTCACTAAGTTGCTGAGGCTGGCTTTGAACCTGTGGTCCTCTTGTCTCAGCCTCCCAAGTACTGGGATTACAGTACTCACCCTTGGCCCTTTTAATGTTTTGTTTTTGAAACAGGTCCTTCCTAGGTTGCTAGGCTGGCCTCAAACCTGTGATCCTCGTCTCACCCTCCCAAGTACTGAGATTACAGACATGTGCCCAGTTTGGATTTTCAGATACCCACTATGAGCACAGCCTGCCACAAGTGGCCACAGGGCCAGGCAAGGCATGGAGTGCCTGGGGGCGGGGGCTCCGAAATAGCTGCCACTGAGCTACACAGCTGGTTTGTGTCATGAGAAGCCCAAACTATAGATTTGGATATGAAGTATCTTGCTTTTTACACAGTGGCAAAGAAGTCAAAGTGGTCAGATCCCCCTGCAGGGTCCACATAAACAAGGCAGTGGGCCCCAGGCTGAGATGTGGCCTCGAGTCTATGGTCAACTAGCTGACCTCGGGCCTCCTCCTCAGGACTCATCCTTTCCTGTGCTTCCGGGCTAAGCACAGGAAAGGATGAGTCACTGGTGGCCGGAGCCTGCTGACAGAGAAGCATACCCATTAGGGACAAACCTGGCTGCACTCTCTGGGCCGCAGCCCTTGAGGGTCCCATGACCCTGGAGTAAAGCCCATGCTCCAAGGCTGTTTTCACCAGGCTGGGCACAGGCACCCTCAGCACTGGGCCAGCCTGGCTGCAGGTCATACCTGGGTGCTGGGACCATGATTCTTACAATTCACTTCACATAAAAAGAGTGTGGGCCCTGGAAATAGTCCTTGGTTCTAATCCCAACCCTGCCACTTTGCTCAAGGTGGCAGGAAAAAACTCCACAAAACCCAAAAGCCCCAGTGCATCACATAAGATGCTTCCTCCTTTACATGGCCTGCTTCTCCCCATCTGCTCAATTCTTCCTCTCCATCAGTCTCAGGGCACAGCCAAATGTCTCTTCCTCCAAGAAGCTCACCTGGGCCCTGGCCTCGGTCAGGCGCCTCCTCTGGGATTTCCCATCCCCACCTGGGACACTTGGCACTGGCACCATCACTGTCTAGGAGTAGGCCTGTCCCCCTACTGCTACGGGGGCTTCAGGGAAGCTGCAGGTCGGGTGTGGGGCTCAGGGAGAGGCCAGTGCTGGGTGGCAGAGGTGGGGCAGGTCAGTAAGGAGGTGCTGACCACAGGGTCGCAGGCTCAGGGGAGGTGGTAATGGAGATGGCATACCTTGGGGGCTCCGGGCTGGATGGAAGTGATGCAGGCGGGGTCGATGAGGGGCTTGGGCCGGCGTGCTGACTCCTCAATCAGGCTCTGCCACTGGCGGGGCAGCCCCGTGAACTTCTGCTCGTGCTGATCAAAGCCCGTGTGCACGCGGTGCTCAAAGTTGGATGGTGCCGAGATCTCCACCCGCTTCTTCCGCTTTCCAAACATGATGCCAGGGCCTCCCGCCACGAGCCCTGAGGCTTGGGCTTCTACCAGGGCACCTGTGGGAGGGAAGAGCCAGCAGTGGTGAGGTCGGTGGCCCATTTCTCCCCCTTCTCTGCCTTTGCCCTGGTCCATCCAGCCTCTTCTCCCGCCTGGACCACCAGGAGGTGGCAGAGTCATCCAGGGCAGCCAGAGGGTCAGGCCACAACCCTTTCCTACTCAGAGCCCGCTGTGACTCTGTTTCATTCAGGGTTATAGCCAGAGTCTTCCCTGTGGCCCAAGAGACCCTGTATACTCACTTCCAACCCCATCACCTCTCTACCCTCGTCTCCCCCTCACAGCAGCTTCCATATCTCTGGGCCTTTGTGTGGGCTGTTCCCTGTCTGAAACACCCTTCTCCAGTAACCCTGCACGGCTCCCTCTCTCCCCTCCCTCAGTTCTTTGAGTGGTCAGTAAACCCTTTCCCCACCACGAGTAAAATGGCCCCCGTATCCCACCACCCTCTATCACATCGCCTTCAGAGCTGGTTGAGTTTGTGGAAAATGTGGTGTTGGCTCTTGGGTTTACTAGCTCAGCGTTTATTACCCCTCCAATAGAACATCATGCCCAGGCCAGAGCCATTGGCTCCATCTCCCGATCCCACCACCCGGGCCTAGCACGCTGTGAGCATTCACTAAGCAGCTCCTGCCAACCTGCCCAGCCCTGACTCTGGGCTCAAGATGCCACCCACCTCAGGTTCTTTCAACCAATAGCTACTGCATGTGGGACATCTTTAGGGTCTGGGTCTTCAGTTGGCACTTTGAACAGTACCAGGCAGAGTAAATGCTCAGTAAAGGCCAGTTTAAGAGTCAAAAGGGCGAGAAGGAAGGCTGATGGTGGTACCCCACAAGAAGCCCAAGAAATGATGGAAGGGGAGAAAGGCGGCCAGAGACAAATCTTTCTCTGCTATTTGCTCCCTGTAACTCTGGGTAAGGGAATGAACCTATGCACGGCTTGGACCAACCCCGCAGGGCTGCCGTGGGGAATGAATGAGTGAACAAGAGGCCTAGTCCAGGGCTGGCACAAGTGAGAGGCTGCCACATGAGCTGCTATGATTGTTAGGGTGGCCCCATCTGTGTCGTGGGAGGAGGGGTCCCATGTCCCTTCCTCCCTCCCTCTTGGCTTCTCTGTCCTGCTGCAGGAAGGCCCCACCCTAGCTGCCCCACACAGGCACCCAGAAGTCACACAGACCTGATATGAGGCTGGTTGGTGAGGGCTAAAAGTGCCCTAGGGCAGGTGACTTCTCTTGGGGCTTCGGGTTACTCATCTGTAAAATAGGAAGAGAAGGGCCATCTGTTCATTCATTCATTCAATTCATTCATTCAGCAACTCACCAACAGGCCTCTCTTGTGCCCAGCCCTCTGCTGGCTGGTACCAGGCACACAGTAATGAGACAGCCTGTGACCTCATAGGGTGTCTGTTTATGTGGGGCAGAAAGACCTGGACCCAGACAGACCCAGCCCAAAGTGGTCAGGGAGTGTAGGCCAAGCCTGGAAGGGCCGGCAGGGGAGGCTTCCCAGAAGAGGGTCCATGTGAGTTGGGGCAAAAGGATGAGGAGAAATGCAGTAGTGACTTCTGTCACGTCTTGACTGGTTGCCAGCGCCTGGCAGTGCTGGGCACAGGGTTAGCACCCAGTGTTGTGGTTCTGGTGAGAGGATACCTACAGCGTGCCCAAACCCCATGTCCTGCCCCCAAGCCTGACTCTTCTCCTTGGGTTCCTTTCCTGTGGGAGCAGGTCTGGGAGGGAAGTCGCCAGCCCTGGCCCACAGGAAGGACCATCAATGGGGAGTCATCCAGGGGAACCGGTCTGGCAGCAGGAGCTCAGTGGGAGGTGGATGCAGGACCTGGCAGCCAACCTGCCTCAACTAGTCTTGAGAAGCTAGCGGGTGGTCACAGCCAGGCCTGGCCAGGGCTCCCCAGCTAGCCCAGTTTCTCTGCTTGCCCTGGGGCCTGGATGCAGGGTGGGACAGCCTGGGCAGGATGGGGCACCCTATGCTTCTGTCCCAGTCCCTTCTCTGACCCCAGAGAAGTCAGGACCTCCTCTGGTATCTCTCTCCCATACCAGCTCCTGAACAGTGTCCGTCCCTCCTAGTCTTTCATTGCTGGCCCCTCCTGGTGGCCTTCACCTAGTCTCTGCTCCCCTGCTCTTGTGGCTTCTCTGCCCTCAGCTCTAGGTCTTTCTAGTTGCAACTCCTAGAGTTGTACCTACAAGCCAAAGAGTCCCTATTTCCCGGCTCTCCAGCCCTACATTCCAAGAGACTGTGGCCTCCCTGTCTTCCATGTCCTGTTGTCCTTTGAACTCTTTCGCTCAGCCTTCTGCTTCCTCCTTCCACCACCTGGGGGCACTAAGGTGGCTCCCACAGTCCTAGCAGGAACAGGGTCAGCCATGTGACCCCTGCTGTGTGAACCCAGGGGAGGGAGGGGCAGATACTGAGGTGGGAGGAACTCGGGATCATGGGTGAGGCTGTTTCAGAGCCACCAGCCCTCCCACCCGCCCACAGCTCTGAACCCCAACCCCAACGCCCCAAGCCACCCTGCATGCTGCAGCCTCCTGGGACCCTGCAGGGGAAGGGGGCAGAGAGGCACACCTCCGGATATTTGCCGGGGCCACCCCTTTCCTCTGGGCACTGCTTAGAGGGCAGGACAAATGGAGGAACTGGCTATGTTTATAGTGACCAGGCAGGAGCCCCACCCAAGCCCTTCCCAGGCAGCTCCAAGCCCTGCAGGCTCCCCCACCAGAAGCTCCAGAAGCTCCAGAACCTCATGGGCAGGGATGGGTTCTCCAAGGTTCCCCAGGGTTTCCAAGCCAACTCAGAACTTCAGAGCCATGCAGCCCAGGCTGCAAGCCCTGGCTCACTGTTAGGTGCTATGTGACCTCACTTTTGCACCTGTGAAGTGGGTATGACCTGACCCAACCCATGCCAGGCAGCACAAAGCACATCCCTGGGCAACTCTGCTGCTCTGTGCCTATTTCTTCCTCTGGTAAAAGAGGGCAATGGCAGTAGGTGCCTCCTAGAGTTATTATAAGGTGTTGCATAGAACACAGGAGAGCAAGGCACTGATGGCCTGGCCCAGATTGCAGCCAAGGCAGATGGCGTAGAGCGAGTGCTCAGTGTTGGTCACCATTACAACAGTGGCCAGCAGGGATGAACACCAACTGCATACAACCCCTGTTCTTGGCACTTTACCCATGTCCGTCATTTAATGTGTGCATCTGTCTCAGGAGGAAGGGGCCATTATGAGCCCCATGCTACAGACAAGGAAAAAGAGGCAGAGAGGGCAGCCCGCTTGCCCAGGTGACACAGTGAAGCGAGGGTGGCAGGGTGGGCTTTAGTCTCTGGCTTCTGGGAATAAACCAGCAGCTGTGTCTGTGGCAATCACCCTGTTCCAGACTCACAGCCAGCCTGAGAGACAGACTCCTCATCCTCATCACCAGATGTGGAAACTGAGGCCCAGAGAGGGGAAATCCTTTGTGTCTGGGGCACCCCACCAGTGAGAGGCAGCCAGGATTTGAAGCTGAGCAGCTGAGCACCCAAGGCTAGATTATCACCTGTCTGTCCTGCCCTTGAGGGCTGCCCAAGGCTGCTGGCTTTGTCTATTATCATCTCCAAGGCTGTCTTGGCCATGTCCCTCCCTCCCTCTTTCCTCCCTGTCTTCTCTGCCCAGACCCAAGCCTTGCCTCCTCTCTCCCTTTCCTCTGGTGCCCTGATCCTTTCATGGGTAGTGGGAAACACCACCAAGTGGGGCTCCAGGGCCCCCACCCTGCTTAGCTGACTTTTCCATGGGTCTTTGGCACAGCAATGTACAGCAGAAAAAATGCTGGAAAACCGGTCCCTGCTGCCAGATGGGGCTCATGGTGCTCAGCTCCAATACTGACACCACCACCACCACCACCACCACCACCACCACCACCACCACGAGGGACCCATGTCCCTGGCAGAGCTCACAGGCTCCCTGCAAATCTCCCGCAGTGGCCATTGTGTGCACCATTTTGCAGATGTGAAAACTAAGGCTCACAAAGGTGAAATCTTTAAGGTCCCCAAGCAGAGCCAGTCCTGGAGATGGTCCAAATCATTTCAGAAGAGATATCTTTAAACTCCTTGTTGGCTTCCAAAAGGCCTCCTGGTGGCTTGCGACACTCCACAGGATGTGTCCATTGTCTCACTGCCCTTCTGTCCTCCCCTGTGCCCATGCTGGCCCTGCTGACTTTCAAATCCCACCAAGCCCCCAGCTGAGGGTCCCTGCAGGGGCTGGTGCCTGGAACTGCCTCTGCAGATCTGTGTGCCCTACCATGTCTGTGCTCAAACGTCCCACTTCCTGCCTGTCACCCTCTCTGCTCTACCATTCCTCATCACAATTGCCACATATCTGCGTGGGGCACACATGGCACATATATAGTATAAATATACATGTCTGTGCCTATTTAATTCTTTTGTGCCTACCTCTGCCCCTATGTCAGCTCTACAAGGGCAGGGACTGTCACCCATCTTGCTCCCTGCTGTACTCTAACACCCACAACACTGCCCTGCCCTAAGCAGATACTCGAGGAACATCTGGTGAGATGGCAGGCCACCTGTATTTCTTGCTGCACTCCCAGCTAACACCTAAGACAAGTCCCTGCAGTGTCAAAAGGAGAAACACAGGGGGCCCAGAGCAGAGAAGGTGCCAGTGAACCTACTAGAGGGAGGAAGAGACAGCATGGAGTGTACGGTGTGTAACTCCATGCCAGGGACTGACACCACTGAAGTCCAGTGTTTGATCCTAAAAAAGCAGGCACATTTTGTATCCTATTAAAAAATGCTTATTTCAATAATAACAACAACAAAAAAATCTCCTGAATTCTTTCACACGCAGCCCAGGCAGTCCCTGACATGGCCTAGCAAAGCTTCACCATTCCATCACCCTCACACATCGTGTTCTGCTCTCTGACCTTTCTTTTTTTTTTTTTTTTCCGGTACTGGGGATGGAACTCAGGGGCATTCTACCTCCGAGCTACACCCCCAGCCCTATTTTTGACTCTTTATTTTGAAACTGAGTCTCACTAAGTTGCAGAGTGCCTCATTGGTAGCTGAGGCTGGCCGCGAACCCGGATCCTCCGATCTCAGCCTCCCGAATGCTGGGATTACAAGCGTGCGCCACCACGCCCGGCTTGCTCTCTGACCTTTCATGAGAAGAAAACGGAACCACAGCCCACGTCCCCACTTCACAGAAATCAGGTGGAGGAGTAAGATCCACTCATTGGCATTGTGGTGCGTGCACACATGTGCGTGCATTCGCATGGGGTGTGTCCCCAAATCCTTATATCCTGACTCTACCCCAGCCCCTCCTGGCTCTGAATGAAACTGCTGCCCCTGACATGAAAGAGCTGACCCAGATGGAACCAGGGGCCCAGGGGAAGCCCAGGGGACGCCGTCAGGGTCACGGTCATCCTTTCGTACCCACCAACAGGAAACTCTAATCCAGGAAGGGTCAATGAAGAAGTGCACACATCCCCACCTGCACTGCAGGCCCCTCTCTGCCTCGGTTTACCCCCTACCTTCCAGGACTGTACTCTGATAACCGAGGGGGTCCGGCTCACCTCCCAGCCCACAGAAGGTTCCTCGATGCCCGAGCATCCCAGGCCATTCCCACCACCACATTTTTTGTCAGCTCTTGCCACCACCCTGCCCCCTCCACCTCCATATTCCTCTTCCTGTTTCCACTCCAAGCCTAGTCCTCCAGGGAATCCTCAGGCTTCAGGACTGACCAGTCCTCTAGTCTCTCTTGGGAAAATACCACCTCTACCCACAAGTGACCAGGTCATACCCACCCACCTGTTCACCTATCAGCTCATCAATAACTACTGAGGCCTATCTGTCAGGCCGGTGCTAGTGCCTATGGCACAGACAGGATGGCCAGAAACACCCCTGTCCCTGCAGAGCTAATGTTCAGGGGGAAGGAGACAGTCCATAAACGAGATAAGCCAGAAGATGGTCTGGAGGGTCTAATGGTTAGCATAGAGGACAGCAAGCAGGGCTCAGAGGTGCGCTTTCAACCAAGCAGTCAGGCGGGCCTTGCTCAGAATGAGGGGTGCCTGAGCAGAGACTGGAGGGAATCGTGGGGACTGGAGAAAGAGCTGGGGTGGGAGAGCCAGACCTCGGGTCCTGACGTGTCCAGAGAAGGCCAGGAGGCCCGGGGGCTACGGCAGGGTGGGTGAGGGGCCGAGCAGAGAGCCCTGACAGGCAGAGAGGTGATGGGGCAGATCCTGTGGGCAATGGGAGGTCTTTGTCCTTCCCCCTGAATGAGATGGAGTGATGGTGGGGGGTGGGGGGGTGCAGGGGCTCTGAGTATGTGTGGAGGGATGTGGCCTGACTCTCTCTGGTTGTTGGGGCAGGAGGGAACAGGGGGACCAAGGACAGAGGCTGTGACAGTCCAGTGGGAAACAAGGTAGACAGGACCCCCTGGGCTGCAGCAGGAACAAAAGAGGGCAGGTTGGGAGCTTTTCTGAAAAGTTGGGTCCAGGCTCACTCAGCATAGTGCAGCATAGTGCAGCACACATTGGCCCTCAGTGTGTTCTCTCCGGAGCCTGTGGTGTTCCTACCATGTGGGAGAGTTGTTAAGTTTGTCTACTGCTGTCCGCCTCACTCAGTCAGCAGCGTCCATAGGCAGAGATCATGATTTTGTTGGTTGTGGCTGCACGCCAGTGTCCGGGGCCGGGCATGGCCACAGCTTGCACCCCTTCATGGATGCCAACTTGGGCCCCAGCACTAAACATGCAGACCAGGGCACGTGGGACCCGCTGACAGTCCTGGGTGGTTCAGGAGTTCTCTTCCTGTTTCCCAAACCAGGAAACTGAGGTCCAGAAAGGGGAAGTCACTGCCCAGGGCCACCCAGCAACAGGTCACAAAAGCACCCATTCGGTCCCATGGAGAAGGCCTTGTGGACACCCCCGCTGCCTCCCACTGCTCAGAAGCCCTGGTTTCAGCCAAGGCCTCCACTCCAGAGAAGGGACACCAGAAGTTTATGGGACAAGAAAAGAGGCAGAAGCAATTCCCCTGACAATCACCAGAACCAGGTTCAGAGCTGCCTTATGAGGAGGGAATCAGAAGAGCATCAAACAAGTGGAGACAAAACTCTCCCAGGTCTCCCCTGGCCTTGGCCCAGCTCACTCCCCTGGCTTCCTTCCAGTCAGATAGCCTTTTTATGTCTTCGACACATCAAAACCTGTCCCAGCCCCAGGAACTTTGCACCAACTGCCCCTGGTGCCCAGAACTTTACAACCCAACTTTTCTTGATATTTAGGTTTTACTGCCCCAAAACAAAAACAAAATCAAGTCTCAGAGAGGCTGGCCCTGGCCCCTTAACAGAACTGGGAGCCTCGCCTTTCTATTTTCCTTGGCACCACCGCCACTTGGCATCACATACCTATTGACTGTGGGCCCCTTCTTCCGCTCACCAGGAGAACACTGGCTTCCTGGCATCTTGAGCAGTCCTGACCCTCAGGAGGTGCTCAGTAGATATCCATAGAACAAATGAGTGATACTACTGCTAAAATGAGGATTGCTGACCCTGAGGAAGAGCAGGGAAGAAGTGCAACAGGGTGGGCAGAAATCCCCAAGGCCTCTGCCCACGCTGCCTCTGACTTGATGCCTGAGGATTCAGTGAAGAGCCTGGTGTGTGTCCCAGACACCACCACTGCTGTAGGAGCCCCACTGCGACCAACCCCAGGCCCTCCCCACTGCAGGGGGAGGCAATGTTGCCTTGGTGGGAATCTGAGATAGTTGCACATTTCAGCTGCAGGGAAGAGGCAAATCAAATATATGATACCTCCAGAAATACCTCAATGAGTGACCACAATGGGAGAAATCAGGGTGCCATGGCTTTGGGCAGCTGGTCATCTGGGGAGCCCAGAGTAGCCTGCTGTCTTTGCTTTGCTCAGAGGCAGTGCCATTCTCCCCTACCAGGCCTTGCAAACTGTGCCCTTGGCCTGGGTCTCAAAATGACCCCATCTCAACCTTCACCTTCTCATTCCCTCCTCTTTCTTCAAACAGCCCCCATCCCTCACCTTTTTCTTGAGGGCATCTGTCATAATTATCATTTTACATTTGTCCATGTGGTCCTTTGATCAATGTCTGTCTCCTCCAATGCATGGGTAGCCCCGCAAGGACAGGGCCTGTTTCCTGGCCTCTGCTTGCACAGGGCTGGCCAGTATGGAACCTCAGGAAGCAGTTGGTGGTTAAGAGCAGAGTGCGGCTGGGCGTGGTGGTGCATGCTTGTAATCCCAGTACTTGGGAGGCTGAGACAGGAGGATTGCAGGTTCGAGACCAGCTTTGGCAACTCAGTGAGATCATCTGCAACTTAGTGAGACCCTGTTTCCAAATAAAAGAATAAAACAGGGCTGGGGGTGTAGCTCAGAGGTAGAATGCCCCTAGGTTCCAGCCCCAGTACCACCAAAAAAAAAAAAGAGCAGAGTGCCCTGACAGGTACCAACTCCACCATTCCAAGCTGTGTACTCTTGGACAAGTCACTCCACCTTTAAAAGCCTCAGTGTTCTCATCTGCAAATAGGGGATAATAGTAGTCCCTACCCCTTGGGAACATTTGGATGAGCAAATGAGGTGACATAAGTAAAGCGTACAGACCAGTGCCTGGGTGATATGGGTCCTCTTTATAGGCTAGCCACTGCTGCATGAATGAATGAATGAATGAATGAACGAACGAACGAATGAACGAACACACAAAAGAGCATGCTAGGCATAGTCCTCCCCTGGACAGCAAAGGTGCTAATCTTTCTCCAGGGCTGGGATAGAGGGAGCATGACAGGCTGACATTGCCTGAGGACAGGCCACTCTTTCTCCTCGGACCAGGTATTCAAGAAGGCAGGGCTTTGTCCACCTTAGTCATCCAGTGTCCCCAGCAGGGCACAGTGCAAAGCATGGCTTAACAGAGAGCTGGTGCTTCTTTCGCCCAGCTAGCCCCTGCCGCCCCCCCCCCCCCCAATCCGGTCAGGCACAACAGGGCACAGGACACTGCTGGTGCCTCTCATCCCCAGAGGCATCCAGGCTGGGGATGGATGCCACAAGAAACCTGCCAGACTAGGAATCAGATTAGGCTTCATTAACTCCTCCCCTGAGGCTGGGCAGGAAGGAGGGAGAATAATGCAGATAAGAGGCTCCAGCCCCTCCCAGACCCCAGAACTCAAGACTCACACTGTCCACCCCCTCACCAACAGGGCCACACACAGATACCAGGAGACACCACACCATGCAGTAACTGATGTCCACAACACACACCTGTGCTCTTATCATGGACCCAACACTCAGTAACCAAATCAAACACATGGACATCCTGCTACATGCCCAGAAATACCTCCATGAGTGACCATAATGGGAGCAATCAGGGTGCCTTGGCCTTGGGCAGCTGGTCATCTGGGGAGCCCAGAGGAGCTTGCTGTCTTTGCTTTGCCCAGAGGCAGTGCCTCCCCCACATATGCATGCATGCACACCCATCCTACAGTATACAGGGTGTTCACAGCTGACTACACAGCACAGAGACCCAGAGACTATCTCACAGACATGCAGAGTGGACGTCCAACCACATACAACAAGATCCCAGCAACACACACACTGCTCACACAGAAAACCCCTGACCAACATCCCAAGCTCCTGGGCCTCCATCACAGGGGAAAGGGCAGCAGAGGCTGGTGGCTGGGGGTCAGTGCCTTGCTCTGTGTGAGGTACAGGGAAGGAACCCATGCCCTGAGCCTGAGGTTCTGCTTCTGGAATGTGGGGCACCAGCAGAGTGCGTCCTGGAGTGAGCCTCAGAGGCACCAGTGGGAAATGGGGGAAGTAGCTCTGAAAGCCAGGTAGAGGGCCTGGGATACCACACAGCCCACAGTGGGGTCGGGGGAAGCCAAGGACTAGGGTGCCCTTTGCAAATGTGTCAAGACCTACCCATCCCAGAGATATAGAGATTCTCAGATATGTCCCAAGGATTCTAGGGAGCCAAGTGACACATACACTATAGACTGCAGCCATCTCCTAGAAATACAGGCACATGTGTGCAGATAAGCAATTCTGTGGGCACTCCATCACTGCTAGACTTGCTGAGAAGGATGTACCCTGAGAAATTCACACACCTAGGAATACCCCAAGATACAAAGTTAGACCATGAAACCACATGCATGAGGCAAAGGGTCCCTCCAGTAGACCCAGGAACACTTCTGTCAACTCCGGGGTCACTCAGAGTGACTCAGTGAGGTACAGCCCCACAGATAACCCCCCTTTCTCACTGCAAACCAGAGCCCAGGAACACACTAGCACAGAGAGATGCTCAGGTACCTGCAAGAGACTCAGGTGGGACTACACGTGCAGCAGGCACCTGTCACCTCGTATACATGGACACAATCATGGCTGTGCTCCTGGTCCCTAGGAAGGTGTGGTCCCTTATCCATGCTCACACCAGCCCCAATGGCCAGAAGCATGTCCGCCCCCACCTGGTCCAGCTCTCTCCTCTCCTGCGGAGCCTGGAAGCTCACCTCTACCATCCTCTCCCCTACCTCCTGGGCTCCCTCAAGGGGGCAGAGGGGGAGAGGCTTCCAGCTGGGAGGGCAGGATGTGGGACAAGGGCACCCACTGAGGAGTGCAGCTGGCTCTGTGCTGCAGCCTCCCTGGCAGCAGTGACAACTCAGCCCTGCCCTGGCAGCAATTGAGCCTGACTGTAGCTCCCACCCATGGAAGGCAGGAGGTGGGGTGAGCCTGGAGTCTGGAGCCAGGGTAGGGGGCCTAACCACATGGCCCACAGCTGCCAGACAGAGGGATGGGCTGGTTGAGGATCCCAGCCAAGGGCCTTACTTCAGTGGAATCAGTCTCCACTAACACAGGCACACCCCATCTTGACCCCGGGAGGCCAGGAGCCCCTGGCTGAGGAGGGCTGAGTGCCTGAGGGCAGCCAGGGGGTCAGTGTGTTGGAAACAACAGGCCTGGGATGTGTGATGGAGGCCCTGGTAAGGGGCAGGCAGGCTCTCTAACTGTGTGTGTGTGTGTGTGGTGGGAGGGTTGGTTGGCTAGGGAGCTGGGGCTGGCCATGTTCCCTTCCCCCACTCCCAGGCTGGGATTCCAGCAAGTGCATGAATGGGGAACTGCAGAGGGAAATGTGGTGGGAAGGAATGGAGAAAGAGGGTAGTGGGAGGCTCAATACCTGGCTGGCTGTCTCATGGGGAATGGAGAGGCCCACCTTGACAGAGAACTCACCGGGTTGGGTCAGACCCTGGCCTTGGCATGGACTGACCAAGCTAAGTCATTCTGCCTTACCACTGGCCTGGGCAGGATGTTTGCCAAGTGCCCTTAACCAGCTGCTCTGAGCACAGGTTGGCTTGCTCAGAATAGGAGAAAAAGACTGAAGGAGCATCACACAGCTCAGCCTCACCTTTTCTCTCCTTCAGATCCTACTTCCTCTGCAAAGCCTTCATTGGCCCAGGGCAGACCCCCTAGTGTGATGTCCCTCCCACAGCCTACCTCAGGCCCTTGCTCCAGAAGCCCTCCCTGACCCCAGGCTGGGTCAGAAGCTCTGCACCTCCTTCGTGGTCACTCGTGGTAGCGTTGTCCTGGGCTCCCCTCAGCAGCCCTCACTGCTATCTTTGTCTCTCCCATTCTTTCACATGCTTGTTGAGCACACACAGGCAAGCCTCCTGGAGGCCAGCTTGAGCAAACTGGACGAATCCCCTGGCCTCAGGGACTGACATCCTAGAGGGACTCTGTGGGGGAGGGGGCCACCCTCAGGTCCAGTGAGCCAGTGAGCAGCAGGGACCTGGTCTGCTGTCCCTGCTGGGTGGTTGGGTGCAGGATAGTTACCTAGTCCCTGGTAAGCCCAGTGAGAACAGTGAGCAAGTAGCCAGGTGAGTGGGTGGACAGAGACATCTGTGTCCTTCCCACCCCTCTGTTCTGTCCCCCCCACCCCAACTATAGAGCCAACTCCCTGAGGACAGCTGCTCCCATCCACACACAACCTGGACTGCAAGGGCAGCATGGCTCAAAGGCAGCCACCCACTGCCCCCTCTGCCCACCACCTGTCCACCCAGCAGGGGCTCTGAGGGGCTGGGCCAGGCTCTGAGCCAAGAAGGGCAAGTCTCAAGGACCCCAGAGTCCCAGATCTCAGGCCACTGCCTTCCCTGTGGGGGTGGGGCACCTACCAAGCAGCCAAGCCACCTAGAGAGGAGCCAGGCTGGCGGCCTCCCCAAACCAGATGGGCTGGTTTGGGCTGTGGTGGGGGAGGTGGTTCGCATTGGGCAGCTCCAGCCAGATGCAGGAAACCAGGTCCCAAGGGAGGGGGCTGAGCTAGGCCATTCTCTACTATTCACATTTTCCACACTGGGGCTCATCTATCTCTTTTATTTCCACCTGTCTCCTTATAATACAGGTGCAGGGTTCCAAAGCCAAAGGTAAACAGTGGCAGGCTGTCCGCCTCCTTCCCTGTGCCCATACAGTCCTGCCAGCAACCCCCACTAGGATTTTTTCTTTCTGAGATCCTACGCATGTGTGCGTGCACACACATGCTTCCAGTTTTTTAAAAGCAACACAAATGGTAGCACACAGCACACACTTATCTGAACCTTGCTCTCCTTGAGAATGTTCCCTGGCTCTCCCCTACTGCTGGCACCAGGGAGGAGTTTGGTGGCATCCAGTGGAGTAGAAGACACACCTAGTACAAACACACACAAAATGCAGGTCCCATGGCCGACTACAGGACAGTTCCTGCAGGAAGCCCAATCTCGGTCAGCTAGAAACAAGACAAATGCTAGTCCACAGGGGGTGAAGAGAGAACTGTGACCTACCGGCTTCCTGGGATGGTACAGTGGTGAGGAATGACCTACAGAAAAAGAAAAACATAAAACAATACATCCAAGACTCAGTTTACATCAAGTTCAAAGCCAGGCAAAAGGAAAGGAGGCTGCTGAGGGATGCACATAGAGGTGGTCATGCCCAAGAGGGAGGCAAGAAGTGAGGCCTCCAGTCAGGGCAGTGGGCCCTCTGGGGGAGGGAAGGGACTGTCACCATTTGTTTCTTCACCTGGAGAGGGACTACACAGGTTTTCCCTTTGGAATAATCAGTTAAGCTAGTATGTGTGTGTACGCACTTTTCAGCGTGCATCCTAACAGCTTCTTTCTTTCTTTCTTTTTTTTTTTGGTGGTACTGGGCATTGAACCCAGGGGCATTCTACCTCTGAACTATACCCCCAGCCCTATTTTTTTATTCTTTATTTTGAAACAGGATCTCACTAAGTTGTGGAGTGCCGGATCCTCCGGTCTCAACCTCTGAAATGCTGGGATTACAAGTGTGCGCCACCATGCCTGGCTCCTAGTCATTTTTATTTTTGTTTTTGAAATAGGGTCTCATTAGGTTTTTGAGAGTCCCATTACATTGGTGAGGCTGTCCTTGAACCTGTAATTCTCCTGTCTCAGCCTCCCAAGTACTGGGATTACAGGCCACATCCAGTTATAACAATTTTAAATTATGATTTTATTTATTTATTTATTTTGTGTTACTCTGGGTGGAACCCAGGGGCTTTCTACCTCCAGGCTAACCTCTAGTCCTGCTTTATTTTTTATTTGGAAACAGGGTTTCAATAAGTTGCTGAGAGTCACTAAGTTGCTGAGGCTAACTACAAACCTGTGATCCTCTTGTCTCAGCCTGGGAGTGCAGGCATGTGCCACTATATCCGGCTCAAAATGTGATTTATAAGCCGGGTGTGGTGGTGCACGATTGTAATCCCAGTACTTGGGAGGCTGAGACAGAAGGATCACAGGTTCAAATCAGCCTTGGCAACTTTGTGGGGCTCTCAGCAACCTAGTGAGACCTTGTTTCCAAATAAGAAATAAAATCAGGCTGGGGATGTAGCTTGGAGGTAGAATGCCTCTGGGTTCAATCCCCAGTACCAAAAAAAAAAAAAAAAAAAAAAAAAAAAAAAAAAAAAAAAAAAAAAAAAAAAAAAAATCAAACCGTGATTTGAAAAAAGCCAGGCGTGGTGGCCCACACTTGTAATCCCAGTACTTGGGAGGCTGGGAGGCCCAGATGGGAGAATCCAGGTTCAAGGACAGCCTTGGCAATTTAGTGAGATCCTCAGCAACTTAGTGAGACCCTGTCTTAAAATAAATTGGCTGGGCGTGGTGGTACAGGCTCATAATCCCAGTACTAGCAAGGCTGAGAGGAGGATTGCAGGTTTGCGGCCAGCCTCAGCTACTTAGTGAGATCCTCTGCAACTTAGTGAGACCCTGTTTCAAAATAAAGAATAAAAAATAGGGGCTGGGATATAGCTCAGAGGTAGAATGCCCCTGGGTTCAATCTCCAAAACTGCAAAAAAAAAAAAAAAAAAAAAAAAAAAAAGAATTTCTATGTACAAATGCATGTGGGTCTGAGAGATTTTCCGACAAGAAGATCTTGGCAAAGCACTGCCTCCTGCTTTAACAGCCACGTAAGGGGCCTGATGCCTTCAGCCAGTTCACGGGGCCAGGTCAGTGATTTTGTCTTTTGCTCTTACAAACAGTGCAATGAAGCTACCCCATATGGCTGTCATTTCACAGATAGGTGAGCCTGTCTGTGAGTAAATGATTAGAAGTAGAATCGCCGAGCAAAGCCCACCACTGCCCCACTCATGGCCCTCAGCAATACCAGGGCCTGTCCTCCCCCAGCCTCACAGCATAGGGTGCTGCCAACCTCTCTGATCTTTGCCAGGCAGGGGGTCTGGCCCCTCTCAGCCTAGTTTTCATTTGTACTTTCTACTTAGTAGGCTAAGCATCCTTTCAAATTTATAAAAGCCATCAGAATGTCCTCTTCTAGTAAGTATCTATTCAAAGCCTCTGCCTATTTTTCTGCTGGGTCAGGGAGACCTTTGTAAACCTAATCTGACTGTGTCCCTCTCTGCTGCAAATGCATTTGGGCCACAGAGCTGGAGCCATCTCCTCGCCTCAGTCCCCCAGGTTATGCCTACCTTTGCTCTCATTTCCTCACTCTTCCCCCAGTCACCTGCTTCAGCCGCATGCAACTTCCTTCTCACATTCACAGATCCTCAGCGGAAATCCAACACTGGTCCACCATGGACCACCCCTGCTGGGGTGCATGTGCAGCATGGCTCCTGCCCTTTGGAGCTTATGGTCAAGCATCACACAAATGAAATGTGAATCCCACCTGACACCGGCAGCTGAAGGGCCTGAAGGTAGGACAGTGTTGCAGTGGCAGGTCACAAGAGGGCAAAGGGGACCTGCAGTGGGCACTGAGAACAGGCATGAGCTTTGAGGATGTAACTCTGGCTGCCCAGAGCAGGGAGGGGTCAAAGGGGCTTGAGTGAGTGTGGGATGAGAGGTGACCGCGCAGCACTGGCCCAGGCAACCACGGATGCTGGCCAAGATGTAGGAGCTACAGAGAGGCAGCTGTTGTGAGTTCTGGCAGAGACTGAGGACAAAGAAGGTGGTGAAGATGACTCTGAGCAAACTATAGTTCCATCCTGCACAAAGGGGTCCTGGAGGAGTCTCAGAAATGCCAGGCCCAGTCAGGCATGATGGTGCACGTTTGTAATCCCAGTACTTGGGAGAGACAGGAGGATCACAATTTCAAGAACAGCCTCAGCAAGCAGTGGAACTTTCATTAAACTATCGAGATCCTGTTTCAGAACAAAAATAAAGTAGGACTTAAGCTGGGCGTGGTGGCGCACGCTGGTAATACCAGTACCTGGGAGGCTGAGACCGGAGGATCCCAGTTTGTGGCCAGCCTCAGCTACTTAGTGGGGCTCTCTGGAACTTAATGAGACCCTGTTTCAAAATAAAAGAATAAAAAATAGGACTGGGGGTTTGGCTCGGAGGTAAAATGCCCCTGGGTTCAACCCCCAGTACTGCAAAATAAAATAAAATAAAGTAGGTCTGGGGGTGTAGCTCAGAGGCAGAATGCCCCCCTGGGTTCAATCTCCAGTAACACACACACAGACACACACAAACACACACACACACACACACACACACACACACACACACACACAAATACAAAAGTCGGGCATGGTGGCGCACGCTTGTAAACCCAGTACTTGGGAGGCTGAGACAGGAGGATTGCAGGTTCGCAGCCAGCCTCAGCTATTTAGTGAAGCCCTCTGCAACTTAGTGAGACCCTGTTTCAAGATAAAGAATAAAAAATAGGATTGGAAATGTAGCTTGGAGGTAGAATGCCCCTGGGTTCAATCCCTAGAACTGCAAAAAAAGAAAAGAAAGAAAGAAAGCTAGCTAGCTAGCTATGCCAGGCCCAGGCACTGAAGCACTCAATCTGGGGCAGTGTGTGTGTGCGCACGTGTGTGCCCGCATAAAGTGGAAAGAATCACTCCACTCCATATTTTTTATTTTATTTTATTTCTTTGCAGTATTGGGGATTGAACTCAGGGGCATTCTACTTCCGAGTGTGTGCGCGCGCCTCTGAGCTACACCCCCAGACCTACTTTATTTTATTTTATTTTATAAATAGGGCTCCGAGCCCTATTTTTTATTCTTTATTTTAAAACAGGGTCTCACTAAGTTGCGGAGGGCCTCACTAAGTAGCTGAGGCTGGCCGAGAACCTGGATCCTCCGGTCTCAGCCTCCCGAATGCTGGTATTACAAGCGTGCACCACCACGTCCGGCTCTCCACTCCATATTAAGGCCTACCACACAGCAGCAGTGAGAGACAAACATGCAGAGGAGAGGAGTAGCAGAGGGCCCATAGACAGACCAGCACCATCAGGCCTAACCAGATTCTTAAAAATTCATTCTTAAAAATGGTTCATTCTTAAAAATGAATTTTTAAGAACCCTAGTACCACACACCAAAAAAAGTTTTAATTATTTTTATAGTGGTAAGACATACATACTATTAACCATTTGGAGGAGGCTACTAGGGATGGAACCCAGGGGCATTCTACCTCTGAGCTATACCTCCAGTCTGGTTTTTTCTTTTTTGTTTTGAAACAGGGTCTCGCTATGTTGCTGAGTCTTCCTACATTGCTAAGGCTGGCCTCAAACTTTCGATCCTGCTGTATTAGCCTCCCAAGTACTGGGACTATAGACATGTGCCACCAAGCCTGGCAGTATTAATCATTTTAACCATTTATGTTCACTTCACTTAATGTGGTTTTAAATACATTCGCAATGTTGTATGACCACCGCCACGTTTATACCCTAGCTTTTTTTATCATTCCCAACAAAAATTCTATACCTTGCAAAAAATAACTGCTCTCCTCTTATTCCCTCAGCCCTAGCTAACCTCTCTTTTATTTTCTGTCCCTTTGAATCTGTCTATTCTATGTCCCTCATACAAGTAGAACCATATAATATTTATTCTGTCTGGCTTAGTTCACTAAGCATGTTTTCAAGGTCTACCTATATGAAAGCACCATTCCTTTTTATGGCTGAATAATATTCCATTGTGTGTATGTGCCAAATTTTGTTTTTCTCTCATGTACTGATGGACACTGGGGTCGTTTCCACCTTTTTGCTACTGTGAAAACACTGCTATGAACCTGAGTATACAAATATCTGTTCAAGTTCCTGCTTTTGCTTCTTTTAGATGTACACCTAGGAGTGGAATTGCTGGGTCAGATGATAATTCCACATTTATCCTTCTGAGAAACTACCAAACTGGTTTTCACAATGCTGCACCATTTTACATTCCCATCAGCAATGCATGGGGTTGCAATTTCTCTACACCCTCCCAGCAATTGTTATTTGTGCTCTAGCAGGTATGAAGCAGTGCTTCACTGGTAACTGATTCTTGACAAAGAAGCATAGAAAGGTCAGTGGAAGAAAGCATTTTCAACAAATGATGCTGGATCAATTGGACATCCATCTGCACACACACACACACAAAGAACCTTGATCTAAACCTCACACTTTACACAAAAATTAACTCAAAATGGATCATGGACTAAAATGAAAATGTACAACTATAAAACTTTTAGGAAACAAATTGGGACAATATCCTCAGGATCTAGCACAAGCCACAGAGATCTTAGACTTGACACCAAAAGCACAATTCATAAAAAGAAAAATAAAGTACCCTTATCAAAATTAAAAACATTTGCTCTGAGCTTGGCATGGTAGTACACACTTGTAATCCCAGTACTTGGAAGGCTGAGACAGGAGGACTACAGGTTCATAGCCAGCCTTAGCTGCTTAGTGAGGCCCTCCACAACTTGGTGAGACCCTGTTTCAAAATAAAGAATAAAAAATAGGGCTGGGGGTGTAGCTTGGTGTAGAATGCCCCTGGGTTCAATCCCCAGTACCAGAAAAAAAATTTTTGCTCTGTAAAAATCCATGTGAGAGGATGAAAAGACGAGCTACAGATTGGGAGAAATGTTTATACACCATGTATTTGACCAAGGACTAGTATCTA
Source organism: Graphiurus murinus (assembly GCA_004027655.1). Lineage (NCBI taxonomy): Eukaryota > Metazoa > Chordata > Mammalia > Rodentia > Gliridae > Graphiurus > Graphiurus murinus. Next base: position 89,373 of record PVLC010002575.1, read on the forward strand.
GGATAGATAAAGCATTCTCAGAACTCGACAGTAAAAAAAACAAATGATCCAAGAGAAAAAGAGCAGAAGACAGGAGACATCCCAGCAAGGAAGATACACAGATGGCAGATGAACACGTGACAGGATGTTCAACATCATTAGCCATCAGAGAGATGCACATTACAGCCACGATGAGAGATCACTACACTTTTATTAGAAGAATTAAAATAAAAAATAGTGACAATATCAAATGCTGATGAGGCTGCATAGAGGAAGGGATCACTCATACACTGCTGGTGGGAATGTAAAATGGTAAGGCCACTCTGGTGAACAGTCTGGTGAGAAAGTCTCAGAGAAAGGAAATTTTACATGTCACACAAAAATCTGTGTGTGAATGTTTATAGCAGCTTTACTCATAATAGCAAAAAGTGACAAACCAGCAGGTGTCCATCAACAGGTGGATGGCTAACCACACTGCGGCACATCCACGAAGTGCCACCCAGCAATAAAAAGGAATCAACTCCTGATACACACTGGCGGAAGCTCCAGAGGATTATGCTGAGTGAATAAAGCCAATTCCCAAAGGTTACACGTGGCACGATTCCACTCACATGCCATTCTTGAAGTGAATTACAACCTGGGGAACAGACTGGATGGATGAGAGGCTGCCTGAGGTCAGGGGTGAGGAGGGGTAAGGCTATAAGGCACCAGGAGGAATGCTTGTGCTGCAAGGTTCTGTATCTTTACTGGATCAAGATCAACATCCTGGTTGTGATCATGCACATTTGGTGTTGCAAGACAGACAGCATTTTCAACAAATGGTGCTGGAACAACTGGACATCAATTTGCACACATCCACACAAAGAACCTTGATCTAAACCTCATGCTTTGCACAAAAATTAACTCAAAGTAGACTAAAATGTAAAATGTACAACCATAAAACTTCTAGGAGACAAATCATTGAGATGTTACTATTGAGGAGAACTGGGAAAAGAAGCATGGGATGTCTTTTACAGATTTCTTACAACTGCATGTGAATCTACTATCATCTCAAAGTAAATTTATTTAAAATGTCAAACCCTTTCCCCTCTTTCAGCCTTTGAACATGCTGGTCATTGTTCCTGGAACACCCTTCTACATGCTTAACTCTTCCTCTTTCAGTCCTCAGCCGGATGTCTCCTCCTCTCAGAAGCTTTCCCTGACTTCCTGGGCTGAAGCCAAGGCCTCCACAGCTCTCTGGGCTTTCCCATCATAGGCGTCACTCTGGGCCTGCTGCTGGATCTGCCTCTGTCATTGGACTACAAGTTCCAAGAGGGCAGGGACCCCAGCCTGACAGGTCACCACCAGGCTGTGAGGATGGTGGCTGCCAGTGCTGGATTCACAGGAGGAACACGATGACTAGCTACTAAATGAATGAATGGCAATGACAATACTCCTGATAGCTAACACTAAGTGGTATCTACATGTCAGCTCTTTTGAGAGCTTTCGATAGATGAAATAACCCTCATACAAGTAGTTACCAAAAAACTGAGGAAATTGAGGCCAACAGAGGTGGGTTTGGGGGTGCCCAAGGTCACTTGACTAGTAGGTAGCAGGGCTGGCTAGCAAACCCAGGCCAGTTAGTAAATCAAGCCTTGGATAGGACTTCCCCAGCTGCCAGGGCACTGGGGGTAGGGGAAGAGAAGAAAGCCCCCTCTCCCCAGGTCCCAATCCATGCCCTCCTGCAGGGAAGGCCCCTCTGTGACACTGACAGACCTGCGTGGTGCCAGCGCCTCCTTCATAGCACACAGGTGCTCAGGGACTGTACTCAAGTCCCATTTGGTGACGGGGAGCCAGTGAGCTCTCTGTGGACAGGCAGGAAGTGCCCATTTCAACTCCCATTTGAAGAAAGCACCCTCCCACAACTCCCTCAGGGCAGGGCTGCTTTCATCTGGCTATGGGGGGCATCTCTGACCATGCTAGGGAGCAATCCTATTGGTGCAGGGCTTCCTTTATCTGCCCAGAGAAACCTCAAGGGCAAAATATTGACAGCAACCTGCAGCCAATCTCCCACCATTTCCATGTAGTTTGAAAACCTGCTGAGAGTGCCGGGTGTGGTGGTACACTCTTGTAACCCCAGTACTTGGGAGGCTGAGACAGGAGGATCGCAGATTCGAGGCCAGCCTCAGTTACTTAGAGTGGACCTTCACAACCTAGTGAGACCCTGTTTCAAAATAAAGAATAAAACAGGGCTGGAGATATAGCTTGGAGGTAGAATGCCCCTGGGTTCAATCCCCAGTACTGCAAAAAAAAAAAAAAAAGAAAACCTGCAGAGTGAAGCTGGGTGCTGTTTAGAAAGGCTGACAGGGACCAGTGAGGCCTAGGCACTAGGGGCAGCCTGGGGGCCACAACCACAATGGTGGTTTTGTCTTTTAGCTGGGTGGTGGGCCTGAGGGGCTTCAACAGTTGATTTTCTGTTCTCCTGGAGCATCTGAAATCCTTCATGCTTTACCAAAAAAGAGGCAATAATGAAAAGGAAGAAAGAAGGGTGAATGTATTCGATAGTACTGCAAACAGCTCGTGTAGGAGGGATTCATGGGGACTACCAATGCTTATGCTCTAGCTCTGGATGGTGTCTACAGGGGCGTCTGCATGATTATTATTCACAAAACTGAATGTGAAGGTTTTAGGTGCTTTTTGGTATACATGCCAGGTTTGACGATGCCCTGCAGGAAAACCAGGGAGTATGAGCCTGGCCCCTAGAGTATCCTGTATGTCCACAGGTGCCACCAGCCTCTGTCTCTGTTCCTTATTCCCAAGGCTGTAACTGCCACCATCATCACTGCAGTGCCCACCACCCCTTCCCTTGCAACTCTTGGCCTGCTTCCAGCAAGGAAGACAAAGGCCAGGAAGCAGCAGCCCTGCGGTCCTCAGACTCAGGCCATAACACACAGGCCTTTCCCCATACCAGACACTCTGGTGTCACTCACCTCAGGTGGCCCAGAACAAACTGTCCAAGGCGTCCCTGTCCTGGCCTGCCCTGAGGCACTACAGACGGTCACACAGGGTAGAAGGAGTTATTATTATTAAGATCAGGTAAAGTGTCCCCATGCAGGGACAGCCTCTGGCTGGTTAACTTATGTCCTGTGCTGGAGAGACAAGACAGCAGGGAGGCCAGCTACAACTTACGTGCAGACACCATGCTAGTGCAAAACAAGTCAGTAAAGAGGGTGTTATTAACACTGGTTTTGAGGACAGGGAGGGAAAGTGCCAAGCCAAGGTGACACAGCATGTATCAGAGCCAGAGTTCAATGGTCTGAGCCTGGCCAAAGCCCATTGACTCCTTCCTTTAGTCATGCACTCAACAACTCTTGAGTATGTACTTAGTGCCAGGCACTGTTCTAGGCACTGGGGACAGAGCAGTGAGTAAGAGAGAGTTCCTGCCCTCCTGGAGTTGACATTCTAGTGGGAGAGGGGATAGAAAGGGACAAGGTGCTCTATCAGAGGGCATAGTTGGGAAGTTCCTCAGGGCGTGGCACGTGAGCAAAAAACCAGAGAGAGAGTTGGAGCCAGTGAGCTCCCTGGGGAGCTCAGAGCAGAGGCCAAGGCTAGTATAGGAGGCCTAGAAGTGGAGAGCACAGCATATTAGGGTGGGGGTAGGGAGGGGAGAGGGGAGCAGCTGAGGTCAGAGGATCTGCCTTAAAATGCAAAACAGCAGCAGCTCCTGGAGCACCACAGTCCTCACTACAGTCTTCCAAGGGACATGTGGTCACCATCCCGCTGTAGGGGAAGAAGAGAGGCTGAGAAAGCTGCGTGGGGTGGCATAGCTGGCAGGAGGAGCCTTCTCTGCTGGAAAACTAAACATCAGGATGTGCAGAGGGAAAGCATGAGCCCAAGGCCACAACAGGGTCAGAGTGTCAATGACACTCTGGGGTCTGCCAGAACTGGGGACAATACACAAGGGCCCAGGGTAGTTCCTGGCCCCACAGTCCTTCAGGTCCCTCCTGCCCTATTTCTGCTGTATCTAGGTACCAGCCTTACTGGGAATGAGGGAATTCAAAGTTCTCTCTCTTTTTTTTTTAACTTAAGTTTTATTTTCAAAGTTAATCTGACAGCCATACAAACATTAAGTATATCCTGATGCTTATAAACAACACTACCTTTGAATGTGTTTTTCCCTTGGAGAAATTGAGCCTGCATCAGATGGAGCCTCTGGACCTAAGTCCCAGCCTACAGGCAGCACAGAGGACAGACAGCCTCAGCAACTTAGCAAACCCTCAGCAACATGGTGAGACTGTTTCAAAATGAAAAAAAGGGCTAAGCGTGTAGCTCAGAAGTAGAATGCCCCTGGGCTCAATTCCTTGTCCCACAAAAATGAATGAATGAATGAATGAATGAATGAATGAATGAATAGCTTGGGATTGTTTTGAAACAATCAAAGAGATTGATGCTGGGATCCAGATGACAAAGCCAAGTCATGACCAGCACCTGCTGGTGACAGGGACCCAGGAAAGGCAGGACACCATTCTTTTGATTCTGTATGCACATTTCCACAACACAAAGGTGTTAGACATTTTATAAAAGGAGATGTGACCTAATCTTAAAGAATTACAGATCACTCATCCTGTGAATTCTAACTACCAAATCCAAGCCTGCATCCTGCCTAATAACTGTAATGGTAATAGCAGTAATAGGGACCACAATGGCAGCAGCCCTATGCTGAGCTGTGCACACGCTGACTCATTTAATCCTCTAGCAACTCTCTGAGGCTGCAAGAGTCATTACCCTCCTGCTCCAGATGTGGGAACTCGGGGACATCTGAGGCTCAGGGCCTTGCCCAAGACAGAAGAGAAAGTCATGCTGGAGTCAGACCCCAATCCCTCCCCAGAGAGGGGCTAGGGAGAGGAGGTAAGCGCAGCCCACAGCACTTAGGGTGAGTAGGGACACTCAAGAGTGCTGGCTATCATTCCCCAGGGTCCCCATAAAATAATTAGGGCTCTTGCAGGGCAAGATTCACATCTTTAGCTCAAGCCTTTGCTGGAATTAAACTACCAGCCAGCAAGCAGTCTTACCCACTGGAGCTAGAAATGATAGCCAGCAGTGGATGATGGGATTCTGGGGCTCATAGAGGGGTCTGGTGTCCTTCTTGCCAGGTTGCAGAACTGACCTTAGCACCCTGTAACCCCTCCCTTCCCCCAGACACCAGGTGCTAGGAGCAGCCAGGAGCAGGGAGGGAGGAGGCTGGGTGACATCAGCATCTTCCCATCAGAAGGATGTCTTGGGCTGCAGATGTCATCTCCCCTCTGGCTTCAGCAGGACCCTGCGAAGCAGCTCCTGCCCTGGGAGGAGGGAAGCAGAAATGCAGGAGGCAGAGAAGAGGGAGACAAGAGGCAGAGGGAGATGGGGGTGTGGCCCTGATGACTGGGCAGCACTGGGGGATGGGGATAGCAGCCACAGGGTCAGACACAGAAGCTGCCCTGGGCCTCGGTTGCCTTGTCTATAACATGATGACAGTCCTATCCCCCCCTCCACAGTAGGCTATGACTTCATCACTGTGTCAGAAGCCTAGACGGGTGCCTGAACTGGCACAAAAGCCAATACAAGTTAGCCATCCGGCCTTACGCCAGCGGCTGTCATTCCACTCAGTCACCAGGGGTGCTCACCTATTCACCCTGCCCCCAGGATTCTACCGTGGAGCTAGGACTACAGGTAAGATGGGGGGCTGGCCAGCACATCCTGGCCCTAGACCCTAGGGGAGGGGAGGCTGTAAAGTGAGTCAACCATAAGACAGGGGGAGGGAGGATGGAGGGGCAAGACAGTGTCCAGAAAACTTTTCTTCTGCTGATCTACCCTCCCCCACCTAAGTGCCACGGGGGGGGGGGCTGTAAAGGAATGCAAAGAATGAAGCCAGGCATGGCACAGCCATCTCCAGGTCCCCTCCCCCTTCACAAACTCTCAGGAGTCCATAGGGTCCAGCAAGCCACCTCCCCTGGAAAGGCCTCAGTCATCAGTCAGTCCCCTGGCTCCTAAACCCCTCCTCAGAGATCCATTCCTGAACCCTCTGTCCCCTTGGGACTTTCAACCACAGGTCCAGCCTGGGCATCCCCCTCATCAGTGTGGGTAGAAAGCATGTGGCTGAGCAAATGTACCAGGGCTGCAGAACTGATTCCAATTGGGAAGGCTTCCCCAAGGTACTAACCTTTAAGTTAGGCCCCACAGAGGACATGGAGTAAGAGTGCTAAACAAAGGCCTGGAGGGACTGGGTTCCATGCCCTCAGCAACAGCCACTGGAGCCTTTGAGGCAGAGGAGGGACTTGCTTTAACCTCAGTCACACCTGCTGTCCCCCGCCTCTGTCTCTCTCAGGGATGGTAACCCCTGCTGACCCACTGGAGGGTTCTGGCATATCACTAGATCCTGTCACCCCCATGAGGTAAGGTCTGGGCCTGGCTCCTTCCTACCATGCTATGGGGAGACACTGGCAGAACTACTTCCTGCATTCCTGTGCCTGTTCCCTCATAATTAAACTGTAAGCTGATTAGTCAAGGAAAACCTTTAATTAGCCCTTGAAATCGTTCAGGAAAATTACAGCCTCCTCTCTGGGCACCTTGCCCGCCCTCTGCCAGGGCCCAGGGGTGGTGCCAGGGAAGAAGAATGGAGTGGGGGAGGTAGGCCTCTCCTGTGAGATCCTCACCTTGCAAGACCAAAGCTAGGGAGCCAAATACCTTGTGGGAGTAGAGGGCAGAGACCTTCTGCTATGTCACATTGTACTCCAGAATAAATCCAATAGGAGTTGGGCAAGACCTCTACTGCAAAATTATGACACTTTTCTGAGATACACTGGAGAAGATGTAAACAGAGACATACCATGTTCAGAGACTGGAAGACCCAGTGTGTGTGTGTGTGTGTGTGTGCGCGCGCGTGTGTACACAAGCTGCACGTCTAGTATTTAAATTAAACTTCAAAAAGCCAAGAATAGCCAAGACATTCTTTTTTTTTTTTTCCGGTACTGGGGACTGAACTCAGGGGGATTCTATCTCCAAGCTATAACCCCAGCCCTATTTTTTATTCTTTATTTTGAAACCAAGTCTCACTAAGTTGTGGAGTGCCTCACTAGGTAGCTGAGGCTGGAACCGAACCTACGATCCTCCTGCCTTAGCCTCCCAAGTAGCTGGGATGGCAGGTATGCTCCAACTCACCAGGCCCACCAGCACTTAAGAGACTACTGCACATCAAACCATGGAACAGAGCAGGGGACACAGCAAGGACCCTGTTCTTCTACCTCTACCCCAGGTAGAAGGACACACAATAAAGCAATAGTCCCATAAATCACAGTGTAATGTAAATAACTGTGTGAGTCCTATAGGAAAAAATCAAGCCAGGAAGGTGGTCAGAGAGTGACTGGGATTGGGAGAGTGGGCAATGGTCTCCTGGGTGACAATCAGCAGAGACCTACAAGAATAGTGATAACACTGTCGGCAGAGGGGGCAGGACCCAAGCTGGAAAGTTCCAGGAACCACAAGGCAGAGAACAGTGAAGGAGGATGAGCGTGACAGGAGGTGAGGGCAGGCAGAAAGGCTGGGCTGGGTCTCGTGGGGCCTTGTAGGCTCTTCCCCTAATAGACAAGGAGCCACTGGAAAGTTGCCATCTGGCCCAGGTGCTGATGGAGATAGAATGGGGGCAGCAAGGGAGGAGTGAGGAGGTTGTAGAGATGGCCCAGGAGGAACACGAGGGTGGGTTGAACTAAGGAGTGACCAGGACAAAGAGTGCCAGTTATCTTCTGAAAGGACAGCAATAGGTGTTTCACATTGGTATATGAAGAAGAGGGAGGGAGAAGTCAGGATGAGACCAGGTTTGGGGCCCAAGCAAGAGGATGGAAAGGGGTGCCTGGCACTGAGAGGAGATCACTGGGAAAAGATGCAAGCTTGGGCATCAGCAGTCTGGTTTCTTTTCCCTGTTTCTAAGTCACTCTTTGGTGGAGGCCTGTGTCCCCTGCTGGATGAGCTCAGCATGGGTTCACCCTGCATCGGGGTCCCAGCACAGGCTTATCAAGGAGCAAGCTGGTGGAAGGGGTGAGAGCTAGACAGGAGCACAGGGTGGAGAAGGTAAGGGGAAGGACCTGGCCCCACAATAACCAGGAGAAAAGAATAAAAATGTTCCAGGGTCAAGTAAAAAGTCTGACAATACCAAGTGTTGGTGAGGATGTGAAATAACACTGTCACCCACTGTTCCAGGGTGAACGTCACACAATCACTTTGTGAAGGTGCACGCAGACCCCCTATCAATGACGATACCCTGCCCTCTGCCCCAGCAGCGCATTCCCAGGGATGCTCCCCAGAGAAACATGCACACAACAAAGGACAGGGGAGATGCCTAGAGAGGACACTCACCCTGGCGCAACGGGAGATGAAGAAACAGACACTACACAACAGTGAGGATGCATGAAGTAGGAACACGCAAAGCTGCGTGCATGGATCTTGCAGACTCGAGGGTAGAAGGAGATAGATGCAGACGAGGACAGATTACTGGAAGATTGAAATGTAAAAAGTTTGAAACCAGACAAGATGGCATTCTGTAACGCAGGGATGCTCACCTAGTAACAACTATTGGGAAAAGCAAGAGCCCGTTGGCCACCAAGACCAGATAGAGGTCATATGGAGGTCATGATCAGGAAGGGATGAGGTGTTCATCCACCTTATAATGCTCTGCTAAACTGACATGAGCATTTTAAGCACTTTCTTGTAGGCATATTGTACTTGGCAATTACTAAAGGTTCTTAAAAAGTAGTGGAATTATAAATGTGTTCCGAGTCAAATAATCTGGGGCCAAGCTGCTGTGTGCAGGCACAACAGGGCTATGGAGAAGGATCCCATAGGAGAGAGGGACAAACACTGCCTGCCGGAGCCCTTACCTGGGGGATGAGCCTGCATGCCCTTCTTTTTCCCCAAGCCCGGAGCCCTTACCTGGGGGATGAGCCTGCATGCCCTTCTTTTTCCCCAAGCCCAGTCGTAACTGCTGACTGGGGAAGGGGGAGGCCCAGTATCTCCCTCAGCCCAGGATGACGGGCCACTTTCTGTCCTGTGGGAGTGGTGAAACTAGACTAGGGAAGTAAACTCGAAACTGTGCACAATGCTGCTTTATCAGGAGTTTCCAGGACCTGTGCCCAAGGGCGGGAGCCAGGAGAGACCTGGAGAGAAGCGCTCAATGTGAGGGCCTTGCCTGTGTCCCTACCTGTCAAGGTGTCCCCTCAAAGCTCTGCTGTAGCCTGCCTGGAATGAGGGCACACTAGCAGGGGGTGGGGGAAGGAGGGGAGGTCTCCTTAGTTGTGGGAGTGGCAGAGGGAGTGGGCCATAGCAGTCAGGAGCCAGATATCTTGGGTCCAGATCCCAGCCCTACTTACACTATGACTCTGGGGGCAAGTCACCCAGGTTCTCAATCCCCCCCCCATTTTTTTTTTTTTTTTTTTTTGCATTACTAGGGATGGAACCCAGGGATACTCTACTTTTGAGCTGCACCCCAGCCCTATTTTTTATTCTTTATTTTTGAAACAGGGTCTCACTAAGTTGCAGAGAGCCTCACTAAGTAGCTGAGGCTGGCTTCGAACCCAGATCCTCCAGTCTCAGCCTCCCAAGTACCGGGATTACCAGCGTGCACCACCACACCCAGCTAGCACCCCAGCACTTTTTATTTTGAGACAAGGTCTAAGTTGCTCAGACTGGCTCGAACTTGACATTCTCCAGCCTCAGCGTTCTGAGTAGCTGGAATTACAGGCTCCTCCCCTATTTTTTTTTTTTTTTTTTTTTTAAGTTCTGGGGATTGAACCCAGGGGCATTCTACCTCTGAGCTACACCCCAGCCCTATTTTTTATTCTTTATTTTGAAACAAGGTCTCACTAAGTTGCAAACCAGCCTCACTAAGTAGCTGAGGCTGGCCTCGAACCCAGATCCTCTGGTCTCAGCCTCCCAAGTACTGGGATTACAAGCATGCGCCACCATACCCTGCTTCCTCCCCTATTAAATGGAGCTGCTAATGACACCTATGTTTTAGTGTTGATGGGAGTGGCTAGTAAGTTAGTTTACAGAAAGCACTTACAGCAGTGCCTATTAGTTTAGCAAGTGTAATACTAAATCCTGCATCAAATGGTCTTAGACACCATGCATTGTGCTTGCTGAATATGCACTTATATCCTCAAAACAACTTTATGAGGAGGCTCAATTATTACCCCCATTTTACAGATGAAGACACCAAAGTAGAAAGATGCAGTGACTTGTCTGGGGTCACACAACATTTAGTAGGTGGCAAAGCTGGTTTCAGAGTTTACACTCTGCACCTGCACTACATCAAGTTAAGAGCTGCAGAAAGAGCCAGGAAGGCCTGGGTTCAAGTCCCAGATCGGTCACTTGCTGTAGAGTTATGGCCTATGTCTCAGTTTCCCCTTCTCAGGGAAATGAAAATGATCAGGTATAGACAACTCCCAGAAAAGGATATTAGGATAGCTTTCAACAACACAAAAGCACTCCACTTTCTTCATATGAAAATCAGAACTACTAGAGGACCATTTGGCACCCATGGGTCTGGCAAAGGTCAAAGTGTCAGATAACATGGTCCAAGGCATCGAGGGCCTGGTGCCATCACTGTGTGTGTGGGCGGGGGGGGGGGGGGGGTGTAAGCCAACACCACCAGTCAGTCATGGTAGACTATACTGGCAGAGCTAAGAGCCACACATCTCAGACCCACAAGCCCACTTCTAGAAGGCATCCACAGCTGCGACCATGCAAGTGCGTGGTCCTGTTTGCAGCAGGGAAAGACTGGCACAGCCTGCACAGAAGGGGGTCAGCAGGTCACACACACGCCATGGGATACTTGAGGACACACTCTGTCCTGACCCAGAATTCTGGAGTGCAAACACAAAGGGCAGAACTGATACAAATGGGGAAGCTGCTCCAGTTGTGAGAAACCGAAGCAGAAGCGCGCTTGCAGGAAAGATTACAGTAGGAGAGAAGGAAAGGCAGGGATACAATGAGCCACCTCTGGGAAGGAAGGGAAAGAGATTTCCTCCGTGCTGCATATCCTCTCGGCCACATGCAGTCTCCCAGTGATTAGTTAGGGGACTAGGTAATTCACACACATGCAGCAAAATGTGCCTTCTTAAGATGAAAACACAGGAAAAGAGGAATGAGGTCAACAGCACCTGGTCCTCGGGGTCTGCATAGAGCCCAGCAATGATGCTCATGAAGCACACACGGCCCAGCCTCACCAGAGCAGGTTCCTGCGGCGGTTCCTGCAGCTGCGCAAGCCGGGAAGGACAGGGCGCCAGGAGGTGCAGCTGTTAAAGCCATTAAGTTCAGTGCTTACTCTGAGCTCACAGAGCATTTACGGTGTGCCAGGGACAGGACTGAGTGCTTTACAGGCTTGATCCCCTCATATCCTTCCTTGGCCCCGAGGGGGTGCTGAACACCCAACTTACCAGGGGAGGAGCATCGTCTGTTCCCCAGAGGTTCCTAGTTGGGGGACAAACTGAAGAATGTGTGTAGACTGTGTACCGGGCAGGGACATTCCCATTGTCCCCAGTCCCTGGGGAAGGGCAGGGCAAAGGCAGAGGGCCCCAGGAGACAGGCTGCAGTGAGTGGTGGCTTGTTACATCCACCATAGCTGGCTCCCCTGGGACCCCGAGAGAACCCCTCTGGCCTTCCTTGCCCCCCCCCAAACCTTCCTGTGGGCCAAGGCATCTGGCAGACAATATGCCCCAGCCCCGGATGAGTGGCTGGGCAGGAAGGGTCCCATTTCACTGGCTGTGACTTGGAAAGGGACGGCTTCCTGCTGGCAGCATCTGTGACCACCGGCTCTGGAGATGGGAGAAACAGCTGCTGGGGATACCCCTGACCGGCGTCTGGCCAGGAAGTCTAGCTTGCCATGAGCCAGGAGGCAGAAGGCAGGGTGAGGGAATGCAGGAGACAGGGCAGAAGGTGCCCAGAGAATACAAGTTCAATGTCCCCAGGGAGTCTCTGTCAAAAAAGAACCTGAGTAAGAACCCAGGGAACAGGAATGGGCCTTATCCTGTCAAAGCCACTTCCAAATCACTGGAGGGTGGCCATGATTAGCAGTGACTCTGGAGCCCTAAGCCTGGGGTGCAAATCCTACCTCTGCCACTTGCCTGTTGTGTGACATTAGACAAGCCACATCTCTCTCTGAGTCTCCATCTTCTCATCTCTAAAGAGGGGACAATAATGATACCTACTTCACAGGCTGTTGTGAAGATGACATGGTTAATGTGAATGAAGTACTCACAATGTTGGCCAGCACTCAAGACCCTCCTCCAGCACCTTAGCTTTCATCTTCACCATTACAGCAGTACCCCTAGTCTCCCTGCCATCATCTCCCATGGTCTGTCCCTCCCATAACCGCCTGAGCGCTCCTTCTAAAGGGAAACCAGATGTTGTTCAAGCCCTCCAATGACTTCCAGTTACACACAGACGAAACCTACATTCCTCACCTCAGATCAGCCCTGCCTTGTCTGTGCAGCCTCCCCTCCTGACATCACCCCTGGCTCAGCCACTTTGATGGGCTTTGAACATCCCAAGCTCACTCAGACCTCAGGGCCTTTGCAGCTCCTGTAACCATTCTGCTTTATTTTTTCTACCTCCTTTCTAGGCCTGGCTCACCTTTCCTCATCAATCGGATGTCCCTTTCTCCAAAAAGCTCTTGTGGAGTCCCAGGCTTCGTCCTATAGTCCCTGTGCCTCTGCACCCTGGCCCTGACCCCTCTGCCTGTGCCTCCTTCATAGTCCTGACCTTGCTGGGCTATCACCACTGGGACAGCAGGGCTGTACTGGTTACTGCTGAGAACACACACATGGTGTTACAAGGTTGCGTCTCCTCCTTCCCACCTTTTCTCCTCCCTCCTCGCCTCCTTCCCGAGGAAGTTCAACTCAGTCCTGTCCCTCACCCAAACATCAACCTGGGAGCTGCCCTCCAAGGACAGCTGAGTCAAAACTGTGGTCACTGTCCTGCATGCCCCAGAGGTAAGGGGCAACCCCTCCACTCCCCAGCCTGCCCTGCCCCCTCCTGAATGTGAGACTCAGTGGGTGTCAGGCCCCAGCTAAACCAGTAGCGTGAACCATCTCTCCAGATGTTCTCAACCACCCTGGTGAGGTGTGTGTGTGTGTGGGGGGGTCCCCAGAAGCCTGCCATCTCATGGCTGAGTAAATCGTTTCAGTCAGAACCACAAACATGCACAAAGCAGGAGGTGGAGTGAGGGGACCTTCGAGTGCTGTCAGGAAGCACACAGGAAGTCACAAAGGAGGGCAGCTTCATGACATCTGGGCAAGGTGTAAGGCCCAGCATTCCTACTGCAAGGCAGATACCCCACAAAGACTGGCTGTGCTATACAAGGAAACACTTTCTAGAATTTTCATCATAGCACCAATACAGCCCTAGCCTAACTAGCCAAATGATCAGTAAAAAGTGAACTCCTGTGAAATCACAGAAGAGGAGTACTCAACAGCATGGAAAACAAATGTCCTGTCCCAGGCCTGAACAAATCCCCACAGCACAGTATCTATGCTCTAACACGGAGCAAAACAAGCAAGGTGCAAAAGGACACGTTTACATGTTCATTTCTATGCACTGTGAAACGGTGGTAGTTAGCCCAAGCTGGCCATGAGGGACACCCAGGGGACTTCCAAAGTATGGAGGCTGGCACCACCCCAGACCAAGGGAGCCAGAGTCCTCATCTCTGGGTGGCCCTGGGCCAAAGCAAACTGTGAGCTCTCCAGGTGATGCCAATGCACAGCTAGGGGTGAGGACTGTCACTCTATTGTTCAAAAGTAGGAAAGCTGACCGTCAAAGTCAGTAGCTACCCTGCAAGGGAAGGAGGGAGGGCAGGAAGAAGCCCCTTGGCCTTCAACCATACCCACAGTGTGCTCTGTTCCAGGCCTCGCACTGGAAGTCTGGTATTCTGTTATACTGAAAGCACGACTGTTCCCCACATTTCCAACCTAAACTGTATCAGAAGGTACAGAATTAGAGCCAGGCGTGGTGGCACACGCTTGTAATCCCAGCATTCGGGAGGCTGAGACCGGAGGATCCGGGTTCGCGGCCAGCCTCAGCTACCTAGTGAGGCACTCTGCAACTTAGTGAGACTCGGTTTCAAAATAAAGAATAAAAAATAGGGCTGGGGGTATAGCTCGGAGGTAGACTGCCCCTGAGTTCAATCCCCAGTACCGAAAAAAAAAAAAGGTACAGAATTGGCAAATAAAAAATCACTTGTGCAAGGTCCCAGGCTAGTAAGTAACTAGGCAGGGACCTAAACATGGTGAGTCTCCAATGGCAAAGACCTATTTGTGGTCTCCATATCTGTGTTGAGCTGGCACCACAAGGCTCAGAGGCCAGGCAGCCTCATGGGGCTGCTGGCAGCATGCCAGCTCCCTGACCCTGCCAGGGCCAGGTGGGGTTGGGGTGGCTGCAGAGAAAGCCAGGGGCAGGTGGAGAGAGGCCTCTGCCTTGTCTGAGGCCTTCCTAGATTGCAGCAATAGCAAGACTAATGCTTGAGCAGCAAACTACTGTATGCCAGGCCTCAGGCCAGGCACTCTACACTCTGCATCCTCATGAAGCAGCCACAATCATTATGCCCATTTTGCAGAAGAGGAACCTTGTCCCTCTCCTGCTCCCACCGCCTTTTAGAGTCTTGCCCTGACCCTACAGGGGCAACACAGTGCCTCAGAGCCCCAACTCTGCACAAGTCCCCTGGCCTCCACTCGTGCCCAGGGCCTTTGTACACGTGTCTCCTTCTGCCTAGTGCCTCTTCTTGTCCCTCCTACTGAACTAGCAGAGCTTCCTCAAGGGTCTTCCCCAGGCACACAAGCCCCCATCCATGTTTGCAGAGATGTCACTGTGGGTTCTGGTTTCAGTCTGCTCCCACAAGAGATGCTGAGAGGCCCCTAGGGCTAGGGATTCTGTGGGTCTTGTCCCCTGCTGCAGTTCCAGCAACCAGAACAGTGCCCAAAAGTCACCCACCACCATCAGCCTGAAGTCAGGTAGTGCTTCAGGAACACCCACATTCAGAGGAGGCCCAGAACAAAAAATATGTACCCTAATAAACATAAGGTCAGAGTATGGGGCTGGGAAGACCACAGAGACAGAAAAACTGCCTGACAGCAGAGAAAGCTGGGGTGGTCTGGCTCTGGCAGAGTGAGTGACCTCAATAAGAGGGGGAAGGGTGGGGAAAGAATTCCAAGCAGAGGGGACAAGAAGGTCAAAGTCCTGGAGGGAGGCCTAAGTTTAGAGCTGAAGAGTTTGGGAGCCATGGGGAGAGCAGCAGAAAATGAGGTGGGAGCCACTGAGGACCACAGGGACCGTTTGAGGCATTAAGAACTGAGAACACTCAAAGCCGGGCGTGGTGGCGCACGCTTATAATCCCAGCATTTGGGAGGCTGAGACCGGAGGATCCGGGTTCGCAGCCAGCCTCAGCTACCTAGTGAGGCACTCCGCAACTTAGTGAGACTCGGTTTCAAAATAAAGAATAAAAAAATAGGGCTGGGGGTATAGCTCAGAGGTAGAATGCCACTGAGTTCAATCCCCAGTACCGCAAAAAAAAAAAAAAAAAAAAGAACTGAGAACACTCAACTTTGCACAGGGTACCACCCTCTCCAGCCAGAAGCCCATCAGACTCACTGAACTGTGGGCCACCCACCAACTCTCCACTCCCAGAGACCCATGGGAACCTCCTCCCAGATCACACCCTTCCAAGGAGGCCAAACAGATACTCGGTTCCTGCCCAGGGAGTGGCCCAGCCTTGCCCAGCCTGTTGCTTCTAGAAACAGACTTACTGGAAAATGGATAATGTAGTAGCTGAGGGCAGGAGCTCTGGAATCATCCAGACCCAACTTTGATTCTGCCCCTGCCCCCAGCAGAAGCTGAGCCTTGCTTTTTCAGTCTGTAAAGTGGGTTTATCTCACAAGGTTATGGAAGGGATGAAACAAACCAGGCTTAAGACACTGAGCGCAGTGTGATCCCTGGTTAAACATTAACCTATATTAAGATTCTTTGAGAGGCAGTAAGCCATGGAAGGACGCTGGGCCAGTACTCCCCAGCCAGGACTCCTGAGGTGCAAACCCTGCTGCACAACTTACTCATTAGCTGACCTCGGGCAAATCATTTAACCTCCTAATATCAGGTTAAGAATCCATAAGGTCTGTAGCAAGGACTAAATGAGTATATATGTAAAATGCTGAAGCGTTGAGAAAAGGATCTAGTACTTGATCAGTGCTTTGTAAGTGTTTGCTATTATCGTCATTATTTGGGGGAGGGGATTCTCCGTTCCCACTACCAGAAAATATTTTTGACCTCTCTTCGGGGTGCCTCTGCCTCTCCTCTGAAGCAATATGCCCCACATGGGTTTCAGCTTTAGACCCTCAGGTACATCCCTTCTGCTGTCAGATTTTGACCTTTTGTATCCTCTAGCCACGCCCCACCTTGGATCCCCTAAAAGACGCCCCCCAACCTAAAACTCATTCATCTCTTCTCCTAGTTGTGACCTTTAAACCTGCAACCCACCGCTTTCTTTCGTCGATGTGACCTCTGACCCACGCTCCCCTCAAATTACTAACTTTGCTCCCCCCTTTCAGACTTGTCCCGATCCCCTAGAACACCCTCACCTCAAATTTCAAACTTTGGACTTCCCTTCGCCACGCCCCCTTCCATAGTTTGACCGCAGATCTCTACGCCTCCTTCTCCCACCACGTCAATCCCCCGCCCGCCCGTTCGACAAGACCCTTCCCTCCACTGGTGACCTTTGACCCCGCGGCCCCGCCCCCTCCCGCGTAAAAACTCCCACCGCCAGCGCTCGGCCCAAGCCAAACCCCTGCCCAGATCGCCTAGCCTACCAGTTCGGCACCGCAGTCGCTCGTGGCCTAGCTGCTCGACCCGGAACTCCGTGCCCTTACACCGTCTTCAGCTGTCTTGCGCCGCCGCCACCGCGGCTACTGCCGCCGCCATGTTGAATCCCCAACGAACATCCGGGGTTTTTCCCCTCGCCGCCCACCAGTCCCCATAGCAACGGCGCTGACCAGGTGGTGGGCGGGGCCTACACAGGGGCGAGGTGGGGCGGCCGGCAGCGCCCGCTAAGGCTTCCGATTGGTGCAGACTGTCCAATCCGAGACCATCGGGCAGAAAATGCGGAGCAGGGATTGGAAATTTTGGAAAAGGTGCGGGGAAGCTGACTGCCAGGCGCTCCTGTTCTTTTAAAGGGGAAATGACTGTTTCCTGTCTCCCGAAAAGACTTAGTGGATGGACAACAGTAATGGGTTAATAATGGCCAGAAACAGTTCTTAGGACTATCAGGCACGCAGCTAAGTGCTTTACTTGCATTAGCTGGATACTCAACTCCATTGAATTATGAACACCCATTTTACAGATGAAACTGAGGCTTAGAGAGGAACTGACAGGCTTATGGAAGGAGATAATGAGCTTTGAATGGCGATCTGTCTGAGCCTGAGAACTTGATACTATTTGATCTTAATCTTTTAATTAAGTTTTTTTAAAAAGTAGTAAAAGCCAGGCGTGGTGGCGCACGCTTGTAATCCCAGCATTTGGGAGGCTAAGACTGGAGGATCCGGGTTCGCGGCCAGCCTCAGCTGCTTAGTAAGGCCCTCTGCAATTTAATGAGGCCCTGTTTTAAAATAAAGAATAATAAAATAGGGCTGGGACTGAAGTTCGGAGGTAGAATGCCCCCGGGTTCCATCCCCAGTACCGAAAAAAAAAAAAAAAAAAAGTAGTAAAAACATTGGGGAAAAAACAGATAAACTCAAACATTTGTGATCTTTATTCATGGGTCTCCAGACTTCTTACTTTTCCTGAAAAACTATCAGGTGCTTTTACCTCGGGATCTTTGCACTGGCTATTCCTTCTGTCTGGAACGTACTCTTCCCCAGGTATCCTCTTGGCTACCTCCCCCTCCTCCTTCAGGGCTTACAAGCGTGGGCCACCATACCCAGTTTTTTAATCTTGTTTTCAAAAGACACAATATGCTGGGCGTGGTGATGCATGCTTATAATCCCAGTACTTAGGAGGCTGAGACAGGAGAATCGCAGGTTCTTGGCCAGTCTCAGCTACTTAGGAGGCCTCAACTTAGTGAGACCCTGTTTCAAAATAAAGAATAAAAATATAGAGCTGAGGGTGTAGCTCAGAGGTAGAATGTTTCTGGGTTCCATTCCCAGTACTGCAAAAATAAATAAATAAATAATCATACATATCACCAGTATATTTCCATGTTATTAAACATTCTTCAAGAAGATTACTTTTAAGGACTGCATAGGAGGGCTTCCAGTCAATGAGCTCTAATTTGTTTAATCACTCTTTCTTATTGAACATTTACTCTGTAATACATATTTTGCTATCATAAATAATTTTCCTCAAAGAAAACCCAAAAGCTGAATATTTGTGCGCATCTCTAATTATTTGCTTTGAGTAGATTACCACAAATGGAACTGTGAGTCAGAGGAAATGTACATTTACTTATTTATTTATTCATTCAGGCAGTCATTTATTCATTTATGGTGCTGGGAATGGAACGCAGAGCCTTGTGCATGCTAGGCAAGTGCTTTACCACTGAGCTACACCCCCAGACCCTGGTGTGTTCATCTTGAAAAATTGGATAGTGACGTTCCCTGTTTTGAATATTTCTATGAATCAGGAGGCATGGTGCTAAGCTTCTTGATTTTAACAGCAGGAGCTATGATTATCCACCCATTTCACCCAGGAGGAAACTGAGGCTAAAAGAAGCTCAGTCACACCCTCCTGGGATAAATCCAACTCCAAATCCAGCACTGTCCTCACCAGCTGCCCTCTGCTGCCCCCCCATGGCTTGGGGCACGCATTACAATAGGATGGGTGCTCCTGGAATCTGATTCACACCCCACCAGCGTTCAGAGTATCCTTGTCAGCATGAAACATTGGTTTTTGTGTTCCTTTGAATTCTTTATTTCTTCAAGAATCTCTGAGCCCGGTACAGTGATGCACACCTAGAACCTCAGTACTTGGGAGGCTGAGACAGGAGGATGGCAAGTTTGAGGCCAATCTCCACAACTTAGTGAGCCCTCAGCGACTTAGCGAGACCCTGTTTCAAAATAAAAAATAAAATAGGCTGAGGGTGTAGCGTGGAGGCAGAATGCCCCCTAGATTTTATGCTCAGTAACACACACACACACACACACACACACACACACACACACACACGAAAAACTTCCATTTTAAGAAAAAAAAAAAAAAAGACTAGTAGACCTTAGGTCACAGTGATTGGAGGAGAAACAGGTATAGTCTTTGCCTTTTTAATGCTGTACATACATAGATTTCAGGGCATTAGGCTGTAGAACTTATGAGTTAGCTGGGTATCCCAGTTACAGATCAGACCCCTGGAAAAATCCAGGTGATAGATGTGCCCCAAGAGCTTACTTGGGTAAGGCAATGAGACACTGACACTTCATGGATGTGGGGGAGGAAGATCAGCCGGAAAAGAGCAGCCTATGGAAGGCTCCCTGGAGGGAGTGGAGGGGTGGGGCAGCGAACCTTGAAGGATGGAAACAGGTGAGGAGGGTGAGGAGGGGGAGGAGGATTTGGGCTCATAAAAATTATAAATTTCCCTGGGCATGGTGGTACATGCCTATAGTCCCAGTTTTGGGGAGGCTGAGATAAGAGGATCATGGGTTTGAGGCCAGCCTCAGCAACTTAGGGAGACCCTGTTTTATAGTAAAAATAAAAATCGGGCTAAGCATGTAGTTCAGAGGTAGAATGCACCTGTGTTTAATTTCCAGTACCACACACACAAAACTATAAATTTCAATATATCAAGAAAAAAGATTAGTCACAGTATATGGATAGCAAACAAAGCTTTATGTCTTTCAAATGTGAAAAGCATTTACAGATAAATAAGAAAGGAGAGGTGGCCAGACATGATGGCGCACACCTGGAATTCCAGTACTTGGAAGACTGAGATAGGAGAATTGCAGGTTTGAAGCCAGCCTCAGCAACTTAGTGAGGCTTGCAGCAACTTAGCAGGACCCTGTTTTAAAAATAAAGAATAAAAAAATAGGGCTGGGGTGTAGCTCAGAGGTAAAATGCTCCTGGGTTCAATCTACAGAACAAAAAAAATAAAAAAGAAAGAAAGAAAGGCAAGGTGATTATATAACAAAAATATGAACAGAAACAAATCCAGACAATAAAGAGAGAAAAAGTTGAACTTGTGAACAAGTAATTAATGAAATACATACTAAACTAGATTTTTTAGGTGTTTAGAAAAAATATTTTTAAAATATTATAATTAGCCGGGCATAGTGGCACACGCTTGTAATCCCAGTACTTGGAAGGCTGAGAGGAGAGGATCCAGGTTCACAGCCAGCCTCAGCTATTTAGTGAGGCTCTCTGCAACTTAGTGAGACCCTGCTTCAAAATAAAGAATAAAAATAGGACTGGAGGTGTAGCTCGGAGGTAGAATGCCCCTGAGTTCCATCCCCAGTTCCAAAAAATACATACATACATACATGCATAAAAGATTATAATTAGTGCTGATAAGAATACAAAATAAACGCCAATCTTTCTTTTTTTTTTTTTGTGGTACTGGGGATGGAACTCAGGGGCATTCTACCTCCGAGCTCTACCCCCAGCCCTATTTTTTTATTCTTTATTTTGAAACCGGGTCTCACTAAGTTTCAGAGGGCCTCACTAGGTAGCTGAGGCTGGCAGCAAACCAGATCCTCTGGTCTCAGCCTCCCCAATGCTGGGATTACAAGCGTGCGCCACCACGCCCGGCTCCTATTTTTACTTTTTACATTTAATTTTAGCACTGAGGATTGAACCCAAGGTCATTCTCTGAGCTCCCAGTCCTTTTAATTTTTATTTTGAAAGTGTCTCACTAGGTCAATGAGTCTTACTACTTGCTGAGGCTGTCCTTGAATCTGCCATCCTTCTATCTCAGCCTCCCAAGTACTGGGAATACAAGTGTGAGCCACTACACCTGGCAAAAGCCAATCTTATAGGACTAGGGGTGTTACTCAGAGGTAGAATGCCCCTGGGTTCAAGCCCCAGTATCAAAAAAAGAGAGAAAATCATAGACATAAGTGTATATGTGAAAATATTCACCACTAGTAAATACTATTTTAATCGTTTTTTGTTTTTTGGTTTTGGGGTGTTTTTTTTGCGGTACTAGGGATTGAACTCAGGGGCATTCTACCTCCGAGCTATACCCCAGCCCTATTTTTTAGTCTTTATTTTGAAACCGAGTCTCACTAAGTTGCGGAGTGCCTCACTAGGTAGCTGAGGATGGCCGAGAACCCGTATCCCCCGGTCTCAGCCTCCCGAATGCTGGGATTACAAGCGTGCGCCACCACGCCCGGCTACTTTAATCGTTTTTAAATTACTGATGTATCCTAGTATACTTGAATCCCCAATTATTAGACATTTAGATTGCTTCAAACTTTTTCCTTGTTCTTTATGCCAGGCCCTTTCTAGACACTTTACCTACCTTATCTTATTTAATTCTCATCACTTATATTTAGGTGTGATCTTTAGTTCCATTTAACAGATAAGGAAACTGAGGTATGGGAATCGAGCGGGAAGGGTAACAAAGCCCCACACTTGTAAACAACTCTGATGTTTTAACCAGGAAGTCTGGCTTTACAACTGATGCGGTCAGAGACTACTCACACTCCTCCAGTAACTATAGCCTTTGAATGCCATCTGCAAGCCAGGCATGCTGAATAATGGTAACTGCAAACATTTACAGAGCATTTCATGTAGCAGGCCCTGTGCTAGGCACTTAACATGTAAGGCCTCCTTTAATCCCCACAACACCTGTACACACAGTTGTCATCCCAATTCTATAAGTGTGCAAATGGAGGCACAGAAGGGTTGAGTAACTTCTCCCAAAGTCACACAGCCTGGCTTTAGGATCTGGGACTATAACCACTTTTCTTCTTTTTCAGATAAGTGTTTAAAAAGTAAATAATAAACACATAAACAAATAAAGAGCATAAAATAAGGCAAGGAGCAGAACTAGAAAGAAAAATCCAATGTCATAAAACAGAAAAAGGCTGGGGGTACAGCTCAGTGGTAGAGCACTTGCCTTGCATGCCTGAGGCCCTCAGCAACGAGAGAGAGAGAGAGAGAGAGAGAGAGAGAGAAAAGAAGAAGGAGGAGGAGGAGGAGGAGGAGGAGAAAGACAGGCATAATGGTACACACATGTAATCTTAGTACTCAAGAGGCTGAGACAAGAGGATAATAAGTTTGAGGCCAACCTAAACAACTTAGTGAGAGCTTATTTCAGAAGAAGGAAGGAAGGAAGGAGAGTTAGGGGTATAGCTCCGAGGTAGAATGCCCCCGGGTTCAATCACCAGTTTCAAAAAAGAAATGGTGACAGGCATGGTGGCACACAACTGTAATGCCAGCACCTGGGAGGCTGAGACAGGAGGATCACAGGTTCAAGGCCAGCCTCAGCAACTTAGTAAGACCCTGTTTCAAAAGTAAAAAATAAAAAGAACTGGGGTGTAGCCTGGAGGTAGAATGCCCCTGGGTTCAATCCCCAGTAGTAAAATAAATAAATAAATAAATAAATAAATAAATAAATAAATAAATAAATAAATCAGTTGATTGTATTAAAGAATATCTCAATAGTTATATTAAAAAGCATTTTTTTTTCTTTTTGGCTGCACATGGTGGCACACACCTGTAATCCCAGTATTTGGGAATCTGAGACAGAAGGATCACAGGCTGAAGGACAGCCTCAACAAGTAGTGAGAGCCGGGTGTGGTGGCGCACGCTTGTAATCCCAGCATTTGGAAGGCTGAGACCAGAGGATCCGGGTTCGCGGCCAGCCTCAGCTACCTAGTGAGGCACTCTGCAACTTAGTGAGACTCGGTTTCAAAATAAAGAATAAAAATAGGGCTGGGGGTGTAGCTCGGAGGTAGAATGCCCCTGAGTTCAATCCC
>PVLC010002576.1:0-112053 GCA_004027655.1 Graphiurus murinus
GGCACTGGCAGCTAGACTGTGTTTATATAACCCTAGTCACATCAGACCATCTTCCTTTAAAATGACAGAATTAAAAAAAAATAAAAACAACTTCCACTGAGTTGTCCTAACAGAAGTGCATAAACACAAAGCCAAGGTTTTAAAAAGTGTATGTTCAAGAGGATTCAAACCTGTCATGAACCCCTTTGGTCGGAAAGCCTGTCACCATCTACCTTCTGGAACAAAAGAAGTAGCCATGATGTTTCCTTATAAAAGGTCAGTCTTGGACTCACAGTGCACTCAGCTGTCAGATCTCGAAGGTGGGATGTACAGGTGGGTTGACGCCAGAGCAGACTGGCCAGCCAACAGGTCTGGCTGAACAATTATGCTCTGAGGTTCTGCCGAAGGGGAAGAAACCTGCAATGAGCAAAGTCTTTCTTGGAGATCACTGGGAAAGATTTACAATGAGCCATACCAAGTAAAACTCAAGAAGAAAAATTTAGTTTCCATATTTGACTCTGGCCAAAAGTTGGATGAGTTCAGGATAAACCCAATAAAAGCAGGTATTTGTCCAGTGGTGGCAGGGCTACGGTCTGCTTATTTCAAGCGTCCCCTGTTGAGGATGCATTTCTAAAGTAAAATCTAGATGACTACTATGCACTCACAGTGTGTGTAACCACCCATGACGAAGAAGTGCACATGCTTTTCATTTGAACTTGTATATGCGCAACATAAAAAATTACATTCTTGCCTAAGCAGGAAAAGAGGCAATTAAAACTTGTGATCACTTCTAAAAGAAGAGAGGGTAATTGAACAATATACTAATCCTATACAGGTCTTATGGCATAATGATTACAATCACAGATTGCAGAGAGGTTTATAAGTCCCCCACTCAACTACTTACTATGTAAAATTGGATAATTTTGTGACCTAGGTAAAAATCAGTTTTCTCACCCATAAAACAAGTTTTCAGGAATTAAAAAAGATAATGTATAGAAAGCATTCAATAGATCTCTGACACATAACATATTTACACAAGATATAGTTTAGAAACTGGGAATGATACTAACTAGGGATATTGGCATGGTTTTAAAGCATTGTGTTTATCACAATATACTTCATAAGAGAGCAGCAAATAGTTCACATAAGAAGTAGTTATCTTTTAAGGAGTTAAATTAAGCCATGTGTGGTTTACGCACACTTGTAATCCCAGTACTTGGGAGGCTGAGACAGGAGGGTCGCGGGTTCATGGCCAGCCTCAGCTACTTAGTGAGGCCCTCCACAACTTAGTGAGAACCTGTTTCAAAATAAAGAATGAAAAATAGGACTGAGGGTGTAGGTCAGAGGTAGAATACCCCTGGGTTCAATCCCCAGAACTGCAAAAAAAAAAAAAGAGTTGAATTAATAAGTAATATGAAACCAAAGGAAAAATATTAATACAAAGACATGTCTAGTTTCATTTGGTTTCTTCTGCTAAGTTAGGTGGTTCAAATATGTTTGTTACATTAATGATTCTTTTCAAGGTGGAATCATAAGAGGTACATACAACATAAAGTCAGACTATGTGACTATGTAAAAAATTGAACCTTGTTAAATTCCATTCTTGCATTCTTGTTAAATTGTCTTTCCCACTTCCAAGACTTTGTCATGAGAAAATTCCACTGATAGACAGTATGTGTGTGTGTGTGTGTGTGTGTGTGTGTGTGTGTGTGGTACTGGGGATTAATAACAAGCCCATTTCATTTTATTTTATTTCATTTTTTGAAATAGAGTCTCACTAAGTTGCAGAGGGCTTCACTAAGTTGATGAGGCTGGCTTTGAACCTGAGATATTCCTGTCTCAGCCTCCCAAGTACTAGGATTACAGCATGCACCACCATCTTGGCTTAGACTTTATTTTTTAAGTAAATTTTGTCATATATATTTAAAGTATTTAACATGTTGTAATATATATTAAAATAGTCACTACAGTGGAATAAATTAACATATACATCATCTCACATAGTTATCCACCTCCCAAAGCAAGAGAAGCTATAATCTATTAATTTATTTAAAAAATCTTCAATATAATACAGTATTATTAATTGTATTCCTCATTTTGTACATTAAATCTTTCAACTAGTTCAACCTACAGATATGCTAATTCTTCTTTCCATCCTCTTCTCACCCACCTAATTGTGGTAAACATTGATTTATTTTCTATCCAAAATCCACTTTAGGTTTGCACATTACTCTTCCCAGGTAGACATTTGGCTTTTTACAGTGAACTTTTTTATAAGGAAAAATGGCTTGAATATATTCTTAATTTACAGACTCATAATGTGACTACATAATATATGCTGGGAGCTAGAGAGGGAATAAGAAGGACTCGGCATAGAGTCTCCAAAGTAAAGAGCTGGGGAGAGAGACATGTAGACTAGAATAAAGGGTAGAATTCTGACCCTCTCCTATGCACCACGTCCAGGAGACTGAATTTATTGGAAGGGGACACTTCTCGGTTGATATTAAATTCCTCTTCTGATTTGTTTCATGAATCTCACATATGGTGCATATCAGCATATCAAAGCCCATTTCAGGTTGCTCCAATGGATTTGTTGCCAGTTTTTAACATAGCTATTTCTGTAACTTTCAAGAGCCAACAAGCTACCTTTTAATGTTGTAGGTTGTCAAATGGCCTTTGATTTACTATGTTCCTTATCACTTGGCAAATATGTGTAGCAGACATCTTCCAGAGAATGAGTATATTGGAACTTATTCCCCAGACATTCCTTCCCTTTGTTTAACAAACCCAGGAGCTCCTGTTGGACCTCTACCAACTCTTCCCTTGGAAGGCGCCTCAGGACCTCAAGACTGCCCTCCTGTGGCTACCACACTGACTTCACTCACTTCTTATCCCCTTTGCTGACTTCCCTGAGGCTGACTGGGGCAGTAGTCCTCACAGAGCCAAAGCCCAGCTGAAAACTGAGGCAGTAAAGATCTTGGTCATTCCATAGATGGGTTAAAATTGACTAGTGCTTTCTGTTAGAAAGTTGGAGGGGCAGGAGGGGGGGGGATTCATGTGGTTTTTCATATCATACACACCACTCGCCTACTCAACTCCAAAAACAACAATTTCCTATAGCAAGTGCCAGGGAAAGACATGATGTGGAAAAATGAGGGTAATGTCTTCCCTTGAAGTGAGATTGTGCAGGAAAAGTCACTGGACCACTCCCAACCCTCCCTTCATAGGTTGTCAGGAAAAACTGCCATTACCTTATTGACCTCTGGAAATTTGAAGGCTGATAGATGTGAAATGCTGAGAACAAGGTTCTTATACAATAAGTGCTCAGTAAATGATATTGGTTAGCCTGTGGAGTTCTTCCTGTGCATCGACTCTTTCCCAATCATCTCCCTTTACTAAATCTAAGAGGAGGAAGTCCACTTAGAAAATTTTCTAAGTCCCTAGCAAGGAGATCTGAAAGGCTTCAAAATTCCTATATAGGAAAGCTTAGTGGTGGAAGCAATTGAGTGGAAAGTAAGGTTTGCAGCTGTATTTTTGCAGAACTTTCCATTAAATTTTTCAAATGCTCATTTTTCATATCAGAGAGAAGATTTGCTGATAGTAAGTTGCCCCCTCCCATACATCTAGGACCCTCAGTAATTATTTAGAAATGTCACAATCTGCCTACAACCCATTCCCTTTCTACCCACATCCCTCTTACTTTGCTCCTGTTGCAAGGGTTCCCCCTTGAGGCTTTGAAAATGATGTTTGTTTATCCAACACTTAGAGTCATCAGAGGGAGGCACTAGAACATTTATATGAAATTCTTTCCCCACTGAATATATTTTGCCTGTCAGAAAAAAAAAAAAAAAAATAGACTCAACTACGAATGTGCCACAGAGTGGGTGCCCTTTCCGCTGTGAATGTATTTTCAAGTTCATCCCAAAAGGGAAATGCAATACCATTCCCAAAATATATGCTGCTGATGTAATTGTGGTATTACAAGCTCAACTTGAATGGATTTCTTAATCTAAAACATAGGTAAAATCAATCCCAAAGCCATGAGATTACTGCTCTTTTTAATATTGAATTTAGACTTGAGAAATCTTTCTACTTCATTTTCATTGAAAATAACTCCAGTAGGGGCTGATTTGACTTACTCTCAAGATTTAGAGGTTTTCCTCATACTCAAGGCAGCATAGCTATGTTATATAGAAAGCAACGGCTGTGAAATGAGTTTTCAACACCTTACTTCAATTAAGCGCATATGTCCATGTTTGCCAAGGGACTAAATGATATGTTATAATTCTATTGCATATCTCTTCAACAATCCAAGATTTATAAAATAATCTCAAAAACTATGTTAGTTAGCATTCCATCACTGTAACTGACTACCTGAGATAAACAAGTTATAAGGAAAAAAGGTTATTTTGGCTCACAGTTTCAGGGATTTCAGTCCATGGTTGGTTGGCTCTGTTTCTTTTGGGTCTGTGACAAGGCAGTTCACCATGATAGGAGCCTGTGGCACAGGAAACTGCTCATATCATGACAACTAAGGGGCAAAGAGAGAGGTAAGAAGAGGTTGAGATCCCACCATCCCCTTCCATGGCACTCCCACAATGGCCTAACTTCCTCCCACTAGGCTGCGTCTCTTAAGGTTCCACCACCTTCCAACAGCAGCAAGGCTGGAGGCCAAGTCTTCAACACAGGGCCTTGGAGAGCACTGCCAAACCATGGAATAAAGAACTGAGCCTCATTAGCTTTGCTTATATACAAATGTAGATGGCACAAAGTGCCAAGTCAAGTTTTTCTTTGTATAATTCTGCCCAAAGACACAAATTCAGTCTTTTTTTTAAAAAAAGCAGACTTAGAAAGTCTTATAACACAGTTTATTGTTATATTCCTCTTTGATTTCTTGCTCTTACTAGGTAACCATAGGCGTAGCATCTTAACACCTCTGGTCCTTGGTTTGCTCCTGGCTGGGCAGATAGAGCAATATCATGAGTGGATGTTGAAAGAGCTGCCCAATGCAAAGAACTGGTGGCAGCTATTTTCCTAGCACTTATAGGCCTTTGACATTCTGAACAGCATCCACACCACTTGGATTCCTCTGTAGAGCTTCACAAAGGGAGAGTGGGGTTGCTGGGTGCAACCATTGTTCTTGTGAGTGGATAGAGATTTATAATTACACCCTTTTCTGTTCAGAGCACATATCACAGAGAGAAGCTACATAAACACAAACAACATAGCAGGGGGATCCAGGACAATAATGAGGCTATAAATTACACAAAGCAATTCACCATTGATGAAACAAGCTTTATTTGCAAATATTAGACAAAACATAGACATTTTATCTTCATGTTTTAATTTTTTGTCAAAATTGTATTTACAAAGAACTAGACAGGCCTACTTAAACACCTTTCATGTTTTAAGTCTGGCTTTAAGTAAAATTCTCCTAGATTTGTTTCTTCTAAATATCCTCATATTCATTTTCTTTGTCTTTCTCATAGGTACACACACACACACACATGCACACACAAACACATTCACTCACACACACTGCACATCATTTTAAC
Source organism: Graphiurus murinus (assembly GCA_004027655.1). NCBI lineage: Eukaryota > Metazoa > Chordata > Mammalia > Rodentia > Gliridae > Graphiurus > Graphiurus murinus. The sequence goes on from PVLC010002576.1 coordinate 5,535, forward strand.
TGCCTCTATAGATTAATAAGATATATAATAAAAATTGAGACATTATATTTATTTTTAGTGGTATGCCCCAGAGTTAATAGTAAGCTGTAAGGAATAAACCATGCCATTGAATGCAATTATACATAGTTAATATTTTCCATGTTTCTATATTTTTATCCCAAATATTCAAAAATATAAATATATTGCTTTTATATCACAAAAGACATCTATCTATATATGGACCTATCACCTCAGTAGGTTTGGGCAAATTGACAAATGTTTATGGTAAAAAAGTTCTTAGTCTTTATTGAATGTGAAAGGTGACAAGCCAAGAGTTCTTCTCTAAAGCAGAGGATTCAACATGGCATCTGTTGCAGGCTCTGAATTGGGCTTCAAATGGACCACTTTCACATCCTTCCTTCCCTACTCTGTAGAGAATGATTTGTAGAATTTAGGAGGACAGGAAGATTATTCATATCTGAGGTCTGGGAGGCAAAGTTCAAGGGAAGCATATATTTATGACAGCCTATTACACCAGGTGTACTCATAGTATTTTTTAAAATTCTTATGAGTACTACATATATCACTTTTAGAATAGTCTTCCTGGTACCTAGTAAGTGCTCAATAAATATTTATAGAATGGATTACTCTAGTAATAAAGCTTTATATACCCTTGTATATATTATGTATCTGTATATTTATTCAAAAAAGTATTCACAATGCATATTCATGTGCAAACATGTGAACAATAGAGAAATGACTTTTCTGGGACTTACTGGATAGGACAGGGGTTTATTTTCCTTCTCTAACACTACAGTGGAGTTTAATTCAAAAACTCCTCTTAACCAATCCAAATAACGTCACTTCCCAGCTGTAGTGTTACACTTGTCCAGTTCAAGCGCCAAAAGCTCAACTGAGAGGAAGCCAAAACAATCCCATAGTGAATGGTGAGAGTATTTTCCACTCTTCATCATTGTACAACAAACCATCTCAGGGGCCTCCTCGAGCCTGGGGAGTCCTCTGCTCTGCCAGAGACCTGACTCGGCACAGAGCCTGCCCCTCATTAGCTCTTACCAAAAGTTACATAATAAGTACCCTCTGTATCCAGGGACACCCATTTCCTGCTCATATTTTATGACCCCGAGAGTTTTCTTGCCCCAAATATGATGCCATAACTATGTGTTCAAAATGATATGGGGGAGTGCCAGTCCATCACCAGATAGCTTTGCGTTCCATGGAAGTGTTTCCCAGGCTCTTGACTGGGAGGGAGGCAGTGGTAACGCTACAGCTGGTTTCATAGTTGGCTTCATAATGAGCCTGAGACATTTGGTTCTCATGACTCCCGAGTACAGATGAGGTGAAGAAAACTTTCCTTTCTCTTACTGCATTCAAATATTAGTTTGGTTTCCATGGTCAGAAGCAATAATCCATGTATAATCAGCATGTATAGTGAGGAGCTACATAAGGAAGATGTTAACGCTTTATTTCATTTAGTAAATTGGACTTAACTCCTGTGAAAATGTAAATGGTTAATAAACAAACGTGCAGATACTCAAATTTGGAACTTGATTTCCCACCTCCATGAAAGAATGCTCCAGAGTTAAGCAGCAAGGGGCTGGATTTGCAAGGAGCACAGTGTCTGTGCAGGGAGGGGGGGCAGGGCGTGAGCCTCCGTCCAGCCCTGCACATTTACTTGTGTACCTTGGAGAAACTGCTTCACACTTTTAGGCATCTGTTCCCTAATCTACGAAGTAATGGGTTGGAATAGATGTCATCTAGGTCTCTTAGCACTGGCAACACTGCAGCCCTAAATCTGTTTACCTTAGACCAAAAGAAAGCCTAATGATGGCAGAAACTCAGAATAAGTTTCAGACAACACAGAGATCTGGGTATGTACCTGTGACCACTCATGCTCAAACCTGCTTCTATCAACAACAGGAATGGTGATTGAAAACAGGGGATATAAGGCAAATGTTAAAGAACTAGCACCTGAGCGTGTTGTGTATCTTCAGATAAACCTACTTTACATCCCATTTTGCATGTCTGGAGTTTGCCGACCATTGTCTTCTTTTCAGATGAAGCTTAACAGTGTGTGGTTTTAGTCCATTCTAATTGGCAATTCCACTAAATAATTTAGAAGCCTCCATAGCATTCTCTTTTTTTCTGCTACAATTTCATTAAAATTCATTTGGAAAACTATACTGACTCAATAATAGACTTGTATCTTATGTTTTGGAACTGTTTCCATGACAACGTGACAGGTGCAAGTTCTGGTGTGCGTGTATGTTCATTTAAAAGGTTACTTCAGTTATCAATGTAAAGGTGAATTCCACTGCAAATAATATCTATGTACCTATGTTGTTACTTACAGGATAAAATGGCTTCTGTACATAGGCTATATATTAATTTCCTTCAGAATGAAAAAAATTCATAAGAGCCGTATTCATAACAGAAAATCATTGAACAATACTTGAGTTCTTTTATATAATAGAAATTCATACCTAACTTCATAGGTTATGCAGATTTAAGAAATTTAGAAGGATTAGTGTATAGTTCTAGCTTGGGGAAAATATTGCCAATAAGAAATAGAACACCAAGTTGAACAAGTATGGGGCAGAAATAATAGTTAGACAGAAAGTTTCTTGGACTGTTTCCACAAAGGGCATTCAATTTTAAGATATATGTTAAATCTCCTTTGTTATTCTTTTTGTGTAAATAGATACCATCTAAAAAGTAGTGTTCTGAATGTATCAACCTTGTTATCCCCTGAAAACAAAGTTGGCACTTTTTAAAAAAGTAACCCGTACCATATTCACATATCCATCTCTCTTAAAATAATATATCTGTAATCAGAATAACTTTGTGCCAACCAAATACAACACCTTTACACAGATGCCTTTCATTACTTCTGTCTTCCATCCCATTCTTATAACTCAAGTGTCCAAACATAATAGGGTTCAAAACTAGGCAAAGAACAAATAGTTTCTTAGAAGTATCCAAGGTCTCCTCAGGGTTTCTTTGTTTCCACAAGGCCCCAACTAGATTCTGACCTTTATTTTGTCCTTAATAATTTACTACTTCTCCAAAACTTTGATTGAATCTTCGAACAGGACCCATTGTCCTCTAAAATCTCCGTGGCCTGCTTTGTTTGAAGACGAAAGCCTCATTCTATTAGACTGTAAGCTTCTTTATCTCAGGAACTTTATCTTGCTCCTATTTGCCCCTGACACTGATTATAGTCCAGTGTCTTCTATATTGTAGGTATCCCCCGCCAGAGCTCCAGGACAGCCAGACTTAGTACCAATGGTCCTGTCCCTGGGTTGTATTCACATTCAAACAGGACTGCCGATAAAAGAAACAGGTTCCAAAGTAAGTTGCTTTCACAGGTGGTAGTGAAGGTGGATGCAAGTGAAGTAGGCGTTGATAGCTCTTAATGAGAAATTCACACACCAGACTGCAGCTTAACCTGAGGGGCTTGTCTTCCAAAGCAGATTTATGTGAAAGAGATGAGACTATAATTGCCCACATCTTGGGGGAGGAGATAAAAGTATGGAGCTCTGCAGAAGAATTAATGTTAAGATAAAAGTGATAACACTGGACTCACAATAGATAGAAGAACCTATTTCAAGTGAGTCCTGGGGGGAAATGAGAGGTTTGATCTAGACTCAAGGAAAAAAAGGTGGGTGAAATAGAGGACTGAAGTAGCCATTTTGAAAGGAATGGATAGCCTTCCCTCTAAAGTATCAGCTTTGGAGATTAAATGGGAAGATCTGAAATCCTGAGCAACCATAATGATCTATAGGTATATATCAGCTATCACTTCATCAATTAGGTGTTAATACCAAAAGGGAAATGGATATCTTTGACTTCTTATATACATGCACATATCAGACAATTAAAAAATTAAGTCCATCTGAGTTCTACACTTTTGATGGCACTTTTTCCAAATCAGAAAAAAAAAAAAAAAGGAAAAAGATATACCAAGAACCAGCACCTCTCTTATGGAAATGGCACTTACCAGTTTTCTGGAAACATTGATAATTCCTTACTTTGTTTCTTAAGACAAAGCAGGCTAGAAAGATTTTAGCAAGTGAAGGATCCAGTTCAGAGAATCAAGCAAGGCTTGAGAGAGGGTTCATCTTGCTATCTTCCCACTCTCTTGGCTTAATGATAAAGCCATTGATTCTTTATGCACCAAACAAAACAAGTTTGTTTTAAACTGCTTCTAAATACATCTATCATTTCTGCTTCCCACATAGATGGCAGCAAATATCTGCATGTAGAAAACTACCCTCCCAGTGATGCAAGCTTTCAAAAAAAAAAAGTAACAAAGAAGCCCTTTAAAGCACAGAGTGGGCCAAGATGGTGGCGCACACCTGTGATCCCAGTACTTAGAAGGCTGAGACAGGAGGTTCACAGGTTCAAGGACAGCCTCAACAATGTAGTGAAACTTTCATCAACCTAGGGAGACTTTGTTTCAAAACAAATAATTTAAAAAGGGCTGGGAGTGTAGATCATAATTAGAATGCCCTTGGGCTTAATCCCCAGTACCATTAAATAAATAAATAGATAAATAAATGTTGAGTGAACAGAGCTATCATCTTGATCTGCTTATGAAAGTACATCTACTTCTAGTGGACTCTTGGTAAATCTGGTGTAGAGTGGAACTTGATCTGCATACAAAATTTTGCACTAAGTTTATATATACATGTCTGTGTTCATTAATTTCAAGAAACACTCAATTAGTTATAGTTTTAAGGAAAAATTGAATAATAGGACAACATTGTCCATCCTTTGAATCTTTTATAGTTTGCTTCTGCCAATCATATGCATTCTGTATAGTAATCAAGTAAAAGTTGATGTGGAAAATCATAATTGTTTTGTTTGTTGAACTAAAATTTTTTTGAAACAGGTGAGTGAGAGCTCTAATGGATCTAAGTAGTGTTTCTTACTTGACCTGAGATGCATTGTTTAGCTTTAGGGATGAGAGCCATCCTCTGGACTGCATAAAAGAAGTGCTGATGGAATTAGATTGTGGTAATGAGAGTGAGAACAGCCTAGATTAGGAAAAACACAGAATTATAACAACAAGAAGACAAACGTGTGGCAAACATGGCCTGTAATCTCAGTACTTGGGAGGCTGAGACGGGAAGATCATAGGTTTGATTCCAATCTCAGCAACTTAGCAAGACTGTTTCAAAATAAAAAAATAAAAAGGTCTGGGGTATAGCTCAGAGGTAGAATATCCATCGAGTTAATCCCCTATACCAAAAAGGAAGGAAGAAGAGGAGGGGGAGGAGGATAAGAATGAGGATGAGGACGAGGAAGGAAGGAAGGGAGGAAGGAAGGAAGAGAAGGAGGAAGGAAGGGACAAACATGGTCAGAGTTTGTTTGGAGCCAAGGATCTGCATTTCGAAGAGTAGGGAAAGATCAGGCAAACCTAGCAAAAGCTGAGTCTTTAGAAGAACTCACAATGCTTCTAGGCTGGCTGGACCTCACTATAAGCCCAAACTCTTCTTATTGGATGATTTGTCTTTCAGCCTGCAGTCCACAAAAAAAAAAAAAAAAAAAAAAGCTCTAAAGAATCTAACGCTGGACAGGAGACTTAACTCCCATGCTAACTCTGGGACTTGTAACAAATCAATTCATTTTTCTGGACCTCAGTCGCAAATCTGAATAATACGGGTTTGGTTTTACTAAATCACTAATATCTTTCATAGATCAATAACAAGCAACACAAAAATATGATTCTGTCAAGTAAGATTAACTTAGCTTTTGGTACTATTATTAGTAACTAGTCTGTTAGATGTACAGTATTTATAACTTCAAACTATGTACTTTTTCCTAATGCTCATCTTTTACGCATGCATAATTGATCTTCAAAAACTGAAAATGAAATACAAGGTGGGGAGGATGGCGCACAACACAGAGGTTGCCAGGCTGTTTGCAGTTGCATTTTTAGAAAAGTCTAGTTGTCAGGTTATGCTCAAAGGATCACAACAACCTGCAGAGAAGCAGGTTAACAGCATTGACACCGCATTGGGGAAATGTGAAGAGCTGTGAGCCTTTGTTTGGATGAATTGTCATTTCAGTCTTGTAAGCAATATCAATTCTTTGTTGACTGAAGACATAAAATTTTGCAGCTGTATAGATCATACAAAAAGAGATTAATGTAAGAACCAGTTCTAATCGGCATTGGAAAGAATGAAAGGGATTCTTTAATGACACATTTTTTTGAAGTGTTTTCTCTGTTTAATTATTTCTTGAGTTGTGTGATTTGTGCTCATAATTACAAATATCCTTATTTACAAGAAAATATACTTCTTTCGAACTGTGATATTTTAATTTTTTAATTATAATTATGAAAATAGTGTTTATGCAACTTGGTAGTGTCACAAGCCATTTGCTTTCTCTAATTGGTACCTTCTCTACTCAGATTTTATCCCTGCTAATTGCATAAGGAACAATTTATTTTATATATTATCAGCAACTAGGTAAACAACTTTTAGGGACACAGTCCAAATGAAAGGTAGAAATCAGTTCAGCTTTGTGGCTATGGTTATTAGATTGCATATGAAAACAAATACAGTATATTTTAACTGGGGAACAGTTAAACTGCATATAACCATTATGAAATTAACCCTAATGACTGGCATATAGTAGCCTTGCATAAATGATGGCTTGAAAACATGTAAGGAATAATTACTTTCTTTATGGTTAATAAGAGAAAAGTAATTTAGCAAAATACGTTGTTTGCAAGAGAAACTAAAGAGTGAGTACCTTGTACAAAATCAAAACATCCTAGTTGGATGTGGTGATGCGTGCTATAATCCCAGTACTTGGAAGGCTGAGATAGGAGAATCGCAGGTTTGAGGCCAACCTCAGCAAATTAGAGAGACTCTGCTTCAAACTAAAAATTAGAAACAGCTGTGGAGTGTAGCTCAGAGATAGAATGCCTTGGATTCAATCCCCAGTACCGAAAATGAAATAAAAATAAAACATCCTGCAAAATAATGTCTTCAATCATAGGTAAAGCATAACTCTATCCCCATACCCACCCCACACACATCCACCTTGCCTTGATCTGAGGATAAAGCATAGTTACTTGGCTATTAGTGCATGAAAACAGGTTGATCATAAACTGTTTGTAAGCTCAGCCACCATTTCTGCAGTCAACATAGATGGCAGCAGATATGTGTATGTGAAAAGCTTTCACTACCCAACCTTCTATTGAGAACTAGAACAGGGCAGCAATGGAGTTGGCCCATGATGGAGACCTAGGGTTCTTTCATTAAATGAAGTTCAGCAATGCCAATCTACTGCTGCTTGTGCCAGTTGCCACAGCAGGGTTTTGGACACTCTGGGATTGGGGCTGCAGCCGTTTGCTTCTGCTGCAGAATCCCCCAGCTTCATTTTCTGGGCAGTTACAGCTGCCTCCACTTGGCTCTATTTCCAGTGTTATGCCAATGTAGACTACAGCAATTCCACATCATCATGTATCCCTAAAAGCTAAAACTAAATCTATCTATGCCGATTTAAGTATATGAATTCTCATGAGCACACAGTTGGCTCTTTTTTGGTATGTATGTGGTATTTACAAAGGCATAGTTAAAAGTCAGTGTCTACTACAGGAAGGGAAAAAATATTATATATGATGCCAAAGCACAGGTAATCTTTACCCTGAGATGAAAATATGTGAAGAATGACTGACCTTCATAATTCTGTCTTTCATAACAGGGAACATGGCTAAGTCAACACTTTCATCTGTGAAGGACAATAATCAAAGCAAATTTTTTTAATCAAATAAGTGAGAAAGGGAACAGTAATTTTAAGGCCCACATCACACATATTTTAATTTCGTTTCTTCTAGGGGGTGTTCATTCACCAGTACCATCAGAATTCTACATATGTAAAATGGGTAATAACCATTTCTAGACTCAAACACTTTTGAAGTCGGAGCAGTGTATTGTTCTGCAAGTTTCCTAAGGTCCAGGCACCAACTGAATCTAAACAACACAACTAACTTTGAGGTCTCAATATATAACATGGTGCTGGGTATAGGGAACAAGAGAAAAAAAGGCACAATCCCTCATTTCAAAGAATGTCATCAAGGAGCTCTTGAATGGTTATATGCATACAGTATGATTGAGGCATTAAAAAGGGAAGTAGGACACTGTGAGAGATCACCCAGTATGATCCTCACTCGACTCCAAGTCAAAGCTGGAGGGAAGGAAGAGTTAGGGAAGACATTCTGTTATGACTGAGGTCCCTACTTTCTAGTTGCTAACAATTTTGTCATGGAGACTACATGAATACTCAAGACAAAAATTAAATAAATAAATAAGTTTTGAATTAAAAAATATGGGTTTCTTGTTATTTAATGAGCTCAGGGAAAAGATCAGAACTTTCGACACCCAGACAGAATAATGGAGAAAGATCTTATGGAGAAAGAGTACCTCAAAGTACAACTGTCCACTACCCCGTTTAAAAATTGATGGTGAGCTCTATCAATGTTCCTTTTGTTTAGATTTATCTTAGTTGTGGTCATTTTCTAGCTCTATGTTTTTCTGAGGGAGCTATTTTGATACAGAATAATATTAGATTTATTTTGGCCACATATTTTCTTATACCTCCTAGCCATTACATTAGCTGTGTTACTTCACTTTCTTTCTATTAATAGAAACTCATCAGTGCCATTTCCATTAACTAATTTCAGGATTATACTAAAAGCTACCAAGTAATCTTTCAGATCATTCAATAACAGTTGGGAGCCTGCATTTGCCACCTTTATGGACAATCAAGTGTGGACACATTAGTCAAGGATGCTTCCACTTCATCTCAGAAAGAAACAAAACACAAGTCAGTCTAATATCTACTCTGTTGGTTCTCCTCTGCTCCCAAAGTGGAGGGGGATTAGGAATCCAGGTCCTTTCCAGAATGAGTATAGCTGACTGTTACAAAGAGGAAGAATCCAGAGGTATGAGGTGAATATAGAAATTAGATTATTCTCAAGTGCTTTGACCTTCTAGGTTTTCCCTATGTCCCATTTACAGTCTATTACTTCTGAAACCTCCATTTCAAATTCTTATGGACCTCAAGTCTCACCCTTGAAATCACAGAAGTTTGCACTACAACCATTGCATTGTATATAATGCTTCCAAACCTCTACCTTCTCTTGAGCTTTGGAGCATTATGTAATTACAAAAGCATTTGCATAGATTCAGCAAGGCTAAGTTTGCAGAGAGTTGAACCAGCCCAATTTTCCATTCCTTGCCCTGCTGATCACCCAGGAAGCTCCCCTGTGCTTGTGAAGTAGCTGTCATATTAAGGCCTGACTTTTAGAGGGAAAACAATAAAACCAATTGTCATCTCATGTAATTTAAAAGAGACAAGTTATCCAGAATAATTGGAAGTGAAGCTGACTTGTGAATTTATCAACCTGCATAGGAGAGGATTGTTTATTATCCTATTGACTTGTTTGCTAAGCTAGTGGGGCTTACCAATTATGTAACGGCAGCAAGATGGTCTGCAAAGGGAAGTGTAAATAGAGCAACTTCAACACTGGAAGCTAGCCAGTCGAGTGATAAGCACACTTGTCTGTGTCTAGCATCTCATTGAATTATACCAGGTGAATCTGTTAAAGTGTGATGCTTAAAGAGTTGTGTCACCAAGAGGTGATTTGGAAAGGAGCTTTTACCTACTCATTTCAGTCTCCATGAGCTGCCCCAAGTCCCACCAAAATACTAAGAAAAACAAAGGGATTAACAAGCATAAGCCACTGCAGCTTCAAGATGAATTCCTCATTCCAACCTGATTTCCACCCTAAGTCCCTTATGTTGAGTCCATTATGTTGAAATTATTTATCCTCCACTGGATAAGAGATTTTGCATTATTTGATACAGATTTTGATACTCTCCTACCTCTAGTACCTTCTTCCTAATTACCACGTTCTTCTCCGACAGTGGGACAAATGCCATTATCTGGCCAAGACAAAACCAGTCTAGGTATTACTAAGCACAGCAAAGAGAGCTGGATACTTGCTGAGTACCCACTCTGTGCTAGGTACTGAGTTTTTTATATATTTTATATTCAAATGCAATTGAGATATTATTTTATCAGTCCCAGTATATAAATGGAGAAACTGCAGCTTAGCGAGGTGACATGCCCACAGTCTTACAAGTAACCAAAATCAAAGCCACTAAAATACAAATTCCCATGTTCTTTTCTATACACCTTGTTTCCAGGAAGTATTTTCCTAAGGTTCTCTTGGAACCATCACTCAGAAGATAAAGTGGAATACAGCTGGGAGTCCTATAGTTATCGTACGCAAACCTAAAACTTTACCTCCCAGGAACCAGCTGTGTTAAGTGGAAAAGCCATGGATCCAGAAATGATAAACCCAAGTTCTAGTCCCCTGAATTAAGTCACACATGAAATTTACTCTCACTTCCTGGAGAAGATGAGACTCCTTCCTAGAGTTGTGAGAATTAAAGGAATGTTTCTTAACCCTGTAATGACTCAGAATCACTTATGCTGTTTTTAAAAAACTACACATACAAGCCGAGTGTGGTGGCACACGCTTGTAATCCCAGCATTCGGGAGGCTGAGACTGGAGGATCCGAGTTTGTGGCCAGCCTCAGCTACCTAGTGAGGCACTCCGCAACTTAGTGAGACTTGGTTTCAAAATAAAGAATAAAAAATAGGGCTGGGGGTATAGCTCGGAGGTAGAATGCCCCTGAGTTCAATCCCCACCCCAGTTCGGCAAAAGAAAAAAAAAAAAAACCTACACGTGTCTAGCTGTAACCCTAACCCTAAGAAACTCTATTCTCTAGTGGGTAGTGGATTGGAATAGATAGGCAAATAAGCATTCTTAAAATCTCATAGGTGATTGAGCTGAATGCCATGGCTGGTAACCATTGGTTTAGATAAATTATATGAACCTCACACCTATTAACACAGTGCCAGGTACATATTAAGACATTCTTATTCTCCAGCTGTGACTTCTTTGCCATGTTCCTCAGATTCTTCTTCCTTTTTCGTAAAATGATAGAGTTGTATCTCTTAGTAACTTCCGGTTATAAATAAGGTAGTAATTAGAGTGTTAGGTGTTTAGAGAAGATCAAATCTCCAGCATATCTGTAAGAGACAAGATACATTGTTGGGCACCCTGACTTTGCCCCTCAAAGCCTTCCATTAATAGTCTCAGTCCTTTCAAGCCTCCTCAAGACCCCAACCAGTGTCATCTCACTTCAAGCCTATCCCTTTGCTATTTAGTTAAAAGAGTAAAGTGCTAAGTGATCAGCTGGAGTAATCCATCTCACTAGACAATTCGCTATCATTTCTGTAGCTATGGACTCTCAGAACAAGGTCTACTTGCGTTCTCAAGGTCTTTCCTTACCTTTTCTCCAGTGATTATGGGGTCAAGGCAAATCACCATGTTGTTCAGTCTCCCCCACTTCTCCTATTATAAATTAGAACATGCTTACTTGTAATACACTAATGACTTAGAAGATTAGGAAAGAGGCATTTAAAATATGATAAAAACTAGTTATTTGATTAAAACGAATCAAACAAATATTTGGCCATTTGCATATATAACCCATTGATTTCTATTTGCTTTCCTAGGGCCAATATCTTCTGCATCCGATATTGTGATATAATGATCAATAAAGCACCAGAGACTAGTTACAATGGGATCTTTTATTCCCCCTAGTAATTCCTGAAACCTATGGAATAAAAGAAAGAGGTACATTAGAGTTTAAAAAAATTTCCCCAGGAAAATAGCAATGACTAATACTTGAAAACACTCAGATATTCTCCTAAGGGAAAAAAAAATATTAAGAAGAAAGTAGACTTCTACAGAGCTCTTTCCCTCCTTTATCTAGTCTGAGCCTGTTAGAATTCTGTGCCATTCTTGTAACCATCAGGCAGCCTGTCAGGAAAAGGATGAACAAAGAAGAGAGAATTGGAGAGTGACATGAATGCAGAAGGCTCAAAGCCAAGCAGGGAGTTTTCACCACCCCCACATCCATGCCCTAAAATAGACACAAAATTGCACGTGCTTATATTTCATTGGCCAGGTTAAGAGTTAGCCGAAATTAATAGCTGAGGGCCTTTTCTTAATGGAATTGCTGCTTTGTCAGGAAAATAAAACAAGATTAAACCAGTCTCCAGATCAGCTGGCTACCCAGCCAGCAAGTGGCAATCGAAATTGACAGAGATCTATGCCCAAGTGTTGCTCAGCTTAGGACCTTCCCACAAGCGCCCACGTGGCCATGTCTAGGCATGACTCCCGAGTGACTTCCTTTAAAAATAGTGCTGTCCCTCCCTTGCTCAGAAGCGAAGAAGCCAAGTCAGCGATGTCTCAGCTGTCACCCTTGGCACCCCCGTGGAAGTCCTGATGGCTAAAATTACTCTTCTTCCTTTTAACTCCCCTTCCCTTTTACCTCTTTTCTTTCCATTTCCTTCTTCTCTTCATTGTTTTCCGCTGTCACCTGCCTCCCTTGTCTTTCTCCCCTTCCTTTGTCTCTATTACTCTTTTTTTTTTTTCCTCTCAAAGAAAAGTCTATAAAGTCATAGCCACACTTCTTTCCTTCCCAGATGTATTGCTAGCCAGTTGCAAGGGCACAGGTTCTAGCATATAAGCAGAGCCAAGACACTCACTCTGGCCTCATTTGCCTGAAATGAAAAATGCAACATAAGGAATCATCTTATTTACTTGGTGCAATTTCAAATCTGGCCCTAACCAAACTTTAGCACTTTGATTTTTTAAAAAATCATCTTATAGTTAGGGAGGCTCTACCAGAGCTAATTGTATTTGGATTAAAAAAATGATAATCACATCACTAGTTTACACTTGGTAATGCTTCGTGAAGGGGTATACTCCTTATGACAATTTCAAAACTTCAAGAATTAAGGCATAGTGGCTCTATTCTGAAGTGACTTTAGAAGAACTTTACTTGTTAGATAAGCTGCCAACTTATTAGAATGAAAGGCCGAAAGGTGAAAAAACAAAACCTTGTAATTGTGGTGTTTAAAGACTTTTAAGAATTAACTTTTATCATATATCATATAGTACCACTGAAAGAGACAAAGTACACTTTATTTTTATTTCTTCTGCTTTGGAATTCTTTGTCAACATTGATTTGGAAAGAAAATATCTAATGTCTTCAGTGAGCTCTTAAGGCTCCATGAGAATTTAAAGAAAACCTTACCAGTATTTTGAATTGTTTTGAAGGAGCTCCCTGCTATCCCATCCACAGCAACCTTAACCATGTGCTGGCAGTAGGGAGGAGGTGATTACCACAATTACTCCTTGTCAGCTTCAGCCAGTTGCTGAATTTCCATTCCACTGCAGGAAGCCCACAAAGTCCAGGAAGAGTTGCTCTTCTCCACTTTCTTTTCTCTTTGTTCTCTGCTGCACACACTTCTGAGGATTTCTCTCCAAATTCTTTTCTTCTTTCTTCTTCTTCTTTTTTTTTTTTTTTTGTGGTACTGGGGATTGAGTTCAGGGACATTCTACCTCTGAGCTATACCCACAGCCCTATTTTTTATTCTTTATTTTGAAACACTAAGTCTCAAAATAAAGTTAGCCTCACTAAGTTGTGAAGGGCCTCACTTAGAAGCTGAGGCTGGCCAAGAACCCGGATCCTCTGGTCTCAGCCTCCCGAATGCTGGGATTACAAGCGTGCACCACCATGTCCAGCTTCCAAATTCTTCTCTTACAACCCAGTTAAAAAGGGGTATACAAATTGGGTTCCCTCAAAATAGGAGAATCCTGCATGCACTATTCCTTCCTTAACTTCTCTGAAAAGATTATCTATGAATAGCATTATATGATTATATCATACCAAAGAGGCCAATTAAGGGTTGCAGGTGGAAATAGGATTTGAGTTGGGTGGTTGTAGCAGGAAAGCCCAGTTTCCTGTAATGCACTAGAGATCCTGCTTTCTAAGTCAAAACTTTAGTGTAAGTTAAAAAAAGCACTCAGGGGTAATTCCCTGCCACAAGAGCTGGGCACACAGCCAGGGTACTGTGCTCATAGCCCTGGGGTGAGCCAAGATTCCCAGAACACACCAGTCAGCATTTTTCACCCAAAGATGGGGGTATCCTACTGAAACCTAAAATAGAAGAAACAGGGCTACCAATCTCTGCAAGCCAGGAAACTAATTAGTTTTTCCTCCCTGAAGAATGTTTTTATCTTTTATAAAGCTTTATGGTCCCTAGGTAAATGTAATCATTCATAATCAGGAAAGTACATAGGCTAAGGCCTGCGGCTTGCTTCCTTTTTTTTTTTTCTTTGCTCTAAATGCATAAAATCCAATAGATGATAATGTATAATGGTAATTTTAACCTTCCTGGTCATGCCAAATTTGTCATTGAGAAGTAGTCCTTCTAGCTGCTTAGATTTTATTCAGAAATACTGTGCCTAATTTATTGCCATTCCCTTGTTCACAATGCGGTAATTACACACAATTTGTAATGAGTTTATCAAAGCAAAGCAGAATTAGCAACAGAAAATAGGACATTTTATGTAAGCCAAGTAAACTCAGGTATCCTAATAGGTAGCAGAGGGGGGAAAATTGATAATGTGAAACTTAGATCCAAAGTGGTTCTTAATTGGAACTTTCATTAATAACAGTGCCAGAGTTAAATTTTAGTCAGATTTTCAAGTTCACTGTAAGTAGTTGCAATATGACCCCCAGCTCCTGTCACGGCATTCTGAAGGCTATCTCTTCACTGCCTCACTCAGAAAAAGTAATGGTTCCATTTCTCTTTTAAAAATAAAAATAGAAAAACCCCGAAGGATTCTACCTCTTAGCTAGACCCCCCAGCCCTATTTTATTTTGATTTCGAAACAGGGTCTCACTAAGTTACTAAACTGACCTCCAACCTGCAATCCTCCTGTCTTGACTTTCCAAGTACTCGCATGTACCACAAAGCCCATCCTTCCTTTCTCTTAATACTGGTCCTGTCAGTGGGATGCAAAGGTACAGCTTTATACCATTCCCTCACCATATGTTATTTTGTTTCAGAATATATAAATGTTTCCTGTGAGATAAAATACAAATTAATAACATCATTTCTTAACAGTGATTTTCACTTTTTAACCCCAGTTCTGTTGCCATGCAGGTAACATTTAGATGGGCTCATCAGTTCAGTTATATAACTGGTCAAAATTAGCATTGTGTGTGTCAATGTTGTGATTAAAATCTTCAAACTAATGGCTTCACAGACTGACAGGTGGGATAATTTTAGCAAAGTGTCACCTTGTTGTTCTATTTAATTTGACTCCTGCTAAGAGTCTAGGGCAGAGATTGGGATTACAGTTCACTCAAGAAGGAATTCTCTGAGCTCAGGAGAAATACAAGAGCAGCACCAGGGAGCCTCCCAAAGGATGACCATGACCGCTGGTAACTGAACCATGAAGAATCTGAGTGTAGGGGAGAGAAGCAGCTCAGAAACTGCATAGGATAGAATGAAAGTCAAAGCCCAAGGAGAGAGCTGTTCAAGAGACAGCATGCACCAGGAAGGCTTAAGTGTCAACCCACTGTCACCCATGAACTCCTACATTCCGGGAACTTTGTCAAGAATCCAAGAATGTAATAGCATCATGAAAGACAAAAGGGAATCTCCATTGGTTTCAGAGCTGAGAACTGTTCAGTGTGACTGGAATAGATAGAAGCCTGCCCTGGGGGAATGGGAGAGGACGTCCACTAATCCTCACAACAGTAGGGTTTCTTTCTCTGGAGTGAGAGGCACACTATATGGTCCTAGTCTGGATTCTGCAATGGACAGGCAATTGAGATATCCACGGAAGCATATGACACGATCCTGGATGACAGAAGTAGTAGAGCACTTAACTTTACCATTAAAAATCCCTACTTCCAATATAACCCTGAGCCCCCACATATCCCTCTCCAATAAAATGCTGATCCATTATGTTGGCTAAGGTAAAGTACAAACAGATGATTTGCTGAGCAGTTTCAAAACACCAGGCATGGAAAGTATAAAGACAGCAGGTGTATTTAAGGGGAGTTGAAGGGTTCCTTAACCCTTCAACTGTAGTTGCACATTATATTCATCACTTTTTTGAAAAACTCCCCACTATGGCTTACCAATCTGGAGGGAGATGTATGGTCCCTGCTCCAAGAGGGGTCTGATGATAAAGGAGTCACTACAAAGGCACCTGGAAGCTGGGCATGGTGGCGCACGCTTGTAATCCCAGCATTTGGGAGGCTGAGGGCAGAGGATCCGGGTTCGCAGCCAGCCTCAGCTACTTAGTGAGGCCCTCTGCAACTTAGTGAGACCCTATTTCAAAATAAAGAATAAAAAATAGGGCTGGGGGTGTATCTCAGAGGTAGAATGCCCCTGAGTTCAATCCCCAGTACCACCAAAACAAACAAACAAAAACACAAAGGCATCTGGAGAGCCAGTAAGGAAGGTATTGGGAAAAGCAGATTCCAGAAGATGCAAGGAAAACCTTACTTATGTCATAACTGAAGAGGCTCTAATTCCTTCTATCAGCAACTATAATGTGTTTTGATCTTGCACATATGCATCTTCACAAGCACATATGTGTGCATATCCATATATAAAAATGTACAGAGACAGACAGCTGTAGATGCAGATGGCAGATTCTAAACACCCATCAGGCCAGGGTTCTCAATCCACACAGTCATCATTCCTACTACTGGTTGACACACTTAGGTTTTCTGAATATCCATGGTCTGTAGTTGTTCATTTTCCACAGCCCATTTCATTGAAATGTGGTGTGGTTACTGTTTTTCTTTTAGGAAAGTGAAGTTTATTGCCCTGCTGTCTCTAGAAATTAGCCACAGCTTGCAAATTTGGAACACCCAAATCAAGTGTGATAAATTATCCCTAGGGTAGCATCCCCAGCACTTCTGCCAAAAGGAAGGCTTGGCAGGCTGAGAGGACTGATACAGCTCTCCTCTCTGTACTACCAGCTGCAAAGTAGACTTTCCCTCAGCATACCCCCCAACCAACTACAGAGGAAAATGATCACTTTTGAAAAGCATGTAAGATGGAAGGGGGAAAATTACACTTGGGATTGTTTCCCAAATGCTTGATTAGTGTTAAGCAAAACCATGATTAAGAAGACTTTGAGATCTCTGAGTTGCTTCTGTGTCCTACTGCTTAACCACTGCTAATGCCTCTGCCCAGTTACATTCATGAATCACCACCTCTTCTCTTACAAGACACTCTAGGCAAGAGCCAACCATGTTATTGATTACATTCACAAGTTGGAGTTGCACGTTATACTCAATATTTAATTTTTATCCATTGATTTTTGAAAAAATACTGAGACTACAGCATTAATTATCAGCTGTAAGTTTCTTGGAATCACTTATTACATCTACTGGTCAAGTACATCCAGTCTAGAAAAGGTTATTTCTCTTGGAAAGTATGTTGAGGGGAGAACAGGGGATGCAACTCTAAATAGACATCTTTAGTGGTAGGCTTCATTCCTGAATCCTTTTGTGATCTTCCCAGAAAATTATATATGGATACTGATCAATTGGAACTAGAATTTGCGGTCTGAAAATTTGACATGAAAATGTAGCATCATTTCAAAAATAATCTGACTCAAAGATAGGGAACAGACAAGTTAGTCATCTCCTTTAGATTATGAAACTTAATGTTCCAGCATAACCTAATCCTCGTTAGCAGTGATTTGTAGCTAATAATAAGGTAACTTGCATGAATCAAATATGGTTGTTCTACTTAGTCACTTGGAGGCAGATTCTGTCCCTTACTCAGCCTTAGCCCCTTGTCCAACCCTTGCCCATCATGCACTTTGTTGTCTGACATTTATGGATTCTTAGGACTCTTCAACCAAATCTATAGGTATGGGTGACTGATGGAAGAAGTCAGCACCATGACATAAAGAGGATCTTTGAGTTGAAGCCACTCTGTCTTGAAAAAAAGATGTTTCTTGGAATGAAGAAAGGAGTGAAAACTCTACATGCTTTGGTGTCTTGTCCTTCCTTCTTCATGGTGCTCCCAATGTCTTCAAGATACTACATCTCTTCTGATTAGCACCTGGAAATAAGTATCAGATACCAGAATAAAGAACTACCACATGCCTTCCATTAGATTGTTCGGGATGTATTTGCCCTTTTCACTTTCTAGGCCATATTGAAATTCTTGCTTTTCCTTTTCTTCCTATTTTCATCCTCTTTTCATGCTTATTTAAACTAAATAACCCAATCAAGAAATGAGGGGTAAGGGAGAATTAACAAAGGAATTACTTCCATTGACATGATGTACAAATGTGAAAATACCAATGTCAATCTCAATATTCTGTATGAGGAAGGGGGGGATTGGAGTGGGAGCTGGGGGAAAGCCCACCAAGTCCTGTGTGCATGTATGTCATTATCATTGTGAACTACATTATGATGTGCAATTATGCAACTAAAATGCACCAATAAAAGTATAAAAAAGTACTTAAAATCCCTATAGATTTAGAAAACTAAGACAAGTACAGTTTTTGGAGACTGTATTATGAATTGTTGAACATTCCTTCTATTTCTGCCTCTATTTTTAAGTATAGACTCATGGCATTATGTGGGCATTAACTAGGCTTTGATTCATGCATCACTTTTTATGTGTTTAATATTTTACTCACATCTCATTTCACCCTTTACTCCTTCACAAAGATTATTTTGCCTTCCTTTGTAGAATATTGTACTCAAGATTCCATATCACTCCCATGAAATACGACCATTAGTTCCTCTGTAATCTGACTTTTCCATCCATCACTTTGCCGAATCTTAAGGAGAGTTCCAGGTCTATAGAAGTTCTTCTCTGGCCCCAGTAATACTGCTCATTTAAAGTACCTATTCTAATCTCTATAACTTTTTCAGTATTCTGTGCTTAGTTTTTCCGATTGATTCCAATGGATCCTTTCTGGCTCATCCTTCTCTTCTCCCCATATAAATGTGAAAATCTCCCAAGATGCTCCTGAACAGCCAGTTCTTGTGCCTCCTAGAATCCCTTATCTTTTCTAAACTTATACCTTATACTCTCATCTAAGCATCAATATCTTCCCTATCTACATCTTTACCTTCAACTTAGTTATAAAGTCCAGATCCACATTATCAGCTATCTATTAGAAAAGCTCAATCCATGTCCTATTTATTGGCTGTTCAAAATGACAAACAAAATATCAAAAACTGAATTTAAAAGTCCCAGAACCATTAGGAAGTTTTGTAGAGAGAACTATTATAGCTATTTTAAAGGTGCCAGCTCATAAGATTTTCTATCTAATTATTATGCATGGTAAAAATATTAAAAGAGTGGTATAGTTTTGGTGAGATGAATAGGGAGAAGTGCGCTAGGTCCTTGCCTCACAACAGGTCCTCAACCATTGACAGCCATTCATTTTATTATTGAACTTGACATTATTACTGGAAAGGAAAAGCAAGGAAGAGATCTATAGAAGAAAGGTCTGATTTTTTCCAAAGGTGATATGCGACTGGAAAATGAGGGTCTTCATAAAATCTAGCAAGGTTTCTGTTCTGAGTAAACTGTCCCTGGCTATCTGTGTATAAATGTAATTTGCGGTTAGTGATATGTTATAAACTTAACCATTCTAAAAACCTGTCTGTCAAAAAAAGGACAAAATTATGATCAGACTAAGATTAGGTAAGAAAGAAAAATGACTGTACAGGTCAACAGGCCTTCCAAGAAGTAAACTGAGTGGGAATGAGAGTGCAGAAAGAGCTGAGGAGCAGCACTATAGAAGAATAGAGAGTTCTAAAGGTCAAAAATCAATTCCTAGTGTGGGTAGGGAAATCACAATAAATGCTTTGATTACTCAGCATTCGTTAGATAATACTAAATTGCTAGTGAAGCAGGAAAGTCATTTGCATTTCAGATTTACCCCTTCTTCAATTTTCATTTTATAGCAAGAACCCTTTCAAGATGATTTAATGGGCTTCTCCCCTCCCCCTTAAATTGCAGAAGCAAACATATATACCACATTCAGTCGTGACTAATACTTTCTTACTTGTCCCCTCAATTTCTTGTGATCAGATATGATTTGGTTGGGTCCTGTTTAAAAGTCATGCCAGTCTATTCAAAAGACAGACCCTGGGTGATTTCCTTGGAACCTTTAGAAAACTAAAGTTAGTACGCACAGAAGATAAAATCTTATGCCCATATACAAGGAGTTAGGAAAACCCAATGAACAGGTATCTTCTTCCTGCTGCATTAACAAAGCTCTCATTTCAGGCACTTAGCTGCAGCCCTCAGTACCCTTCTCCTATAGGACGAATTCCCAAGAGCCTTGGTTATCAGGCCCTTGGAGAGAAAGGTATTTAAATAGGCATTCTAATTATTTTGCTTGCTAGAGCCATAGCTATTGGGTAATTGGTAATTTAAATTATCTCCCAAAATGGAAGTTTATTAGGCACTGTCTGAGCCTCAGTTTACCAAAGAAGTACATTAGGCTAGAAAACATGTGTTCTTTCTTCTGCCAACTCAGAACAATCAATACAGGCTGCCAGAAGCTTTAGGTGGAAAACTGGAGACCTGTGGGGAAAATGGTTATATTGAGATGTATATTCTGATGGTATCATCAGCCAATTTGTCTTTTCCCACTCCCACTATTCTAGCTAGTTAGCTAGTTCATCAGGCCTTCTCTTCTCCCTTCAAATGTCCTACCTCCCCTCATCTGTCTCATTCTCAGCTGCTGATATTTCTTTGCTTCCTATCTCCCTGAGAAAAGAGAAGCAATCAGAAGAGAATTCACACAGACTCCCACCACCACATCCACCCTTCGGCCAACACCTACAGCTATGTGCTTTGCTGCTTTCCTATATGTTACTAATCCCATCCTAAGGCACCACCATCTTTTCCCTGGAAGTACCACTTTTATCTCTAGGATCTTTTTTTTTTTTTTTTTCGGTACTGGGGATTGAGCTCAGGGGCATTCTACCTCCGAGCTATACCTCCAGCCCTATTTTTTATTCTTTATTTTAAAACAGGGTCTCACTAAGTTGTGAAGGGCCTCACTAGGTAGCTGAGGCTGGCCACAAATCCGGATCCTCTGGTCTCAGCCTCCCAAATGCTGGGATTACAAGCGTGCGCCACCACACCCGGCTCTAGGATCTATTCTTGACAGATTAACCAGAGTGATTCTTGAAAATTTCATTCAAATTATAATCTTATTCTGCTCAAAACCTTCCTATAACTCCCACTTCACTAAGAACCAAAATCCTTTCCAGAGTCTAGGGGACCTATGTGATTCCTCACCAATCACCCCCCACCCCTGCCCCATCTTACCTCTCACCTTTACTCCTGGGTCCTATTTATCCCATTCACAGGAATGTCCTTAAATCTTAAATTGGAGATGCTTTCTCATCCTTCCTTAGGACATGTGCACCATCGGGACCAAGTCTTCATCCCCGCTTCCCCACAAACCCCAGATGGCTAACTCCCTCACTTCCTTGAGTTATTTTCTCAAATTTCACATTCTCAAAAAGGCCTACCTTGACCATCCTACTTAAAATTGTAACAGCCATCCCTCACCCCACCACTCATAATCTCCCTAATCCTTCTTTACTTTTTTCATAGTAATTCTAGAACACTACATAACTTTATTATTCCATATAGTATATACATCTTTCCCACCTCAAGGAGAGCACAATATCTGCTTGTTTGTTTGTTTCTCTCTCTCTATCTTTTATTTCTCTGCTCTTTAGCCAGTTTCCAGGATAATGTCTGGCAAATAACTGGTGTTTACAAATAATTGTTGAATGAATGAGTGAATTAATGACTAGTATCTGGCATGGGTTTGGGAGAAGAGAATGGAAGTACTCATCTATGGACCAAATTATCTTATAGGCCAAATATGACTTCTCTAATTTTTCTCCCAGAAAGTTAACATATAAAATATTTAGTATTCTGAATTCTAAATTCTTTTAAAAATATTAAAGCTTAAAGGAATATATGAGAGAGGGAAAAAGAAGACCCTCCTTGCCCTCTGGATTTTGATTTTGACTTTTACTCTGCTAATGCCTCTCATGTCAACTTTGTCAACTCTCTCCTGTTTACAGGGCTTTAGAGTAGAATTAATTGGTTGATATGTCCACAAGAAGACTGTTATCCTTGCATGATTTTGCTTTCAAATATTATAACCAAAACCCCAAGACTGTGCCTAGGAAAAAGGGCTTCTTTGGAACCTTTACTATGAAAAGAAATACACTGAAGCAAGAGAAAGACTTAGTACTTCCTGGACTGGCAGAACTTGGTTTCTTTTAATAACTAGACCCTAGCATTATACGTTATTGTTCCTGTCCTCCCACTCTACTTCTCCCTTCACAATCTCATCTCTTTTCTTTACTGTGAATATTAGAAATGAATACACACCTATGAAACAGTTGCCTTGAGTAGCATGGATTTTCCACTGTTGTTGCTAGAAAAGGTGTATGGTCATGAGTCTTAAGGTTACTTCAGTCTGACAAACATCCAAGAGTTGCAGTATAATTTTTAATAAAAGTCCTAGCATATAAAATATTGAAAATGTTCAAGTGAAATTGATTTCTACTCCAAAGGGTAGAACTCTAGAAATGCTAGAAAGTGAGAAAGGGCAATTATGTTTCCCCACCTTAACACATTTTCTAGGGCTGGCCATATATTGTCTATTGAACAACAATTTCAAACATGATTTCCATCTTTTTATTTAAAAGCTTAGAACCAGCATCTATCATCTGAGCACCTCATGCCTCATATTTTCTTGAGCAATAATTTCATATTATTTTCCTCATTTTAGTAAAGTGGATTTGTTAAAGTTATACATCTGATTTATTTTGTGTAGCATTCAAGTTCACTTCGAAAATTATGTTGGAAAACAATGATAAAAATGTTTTTTGTCATATTTTGGATCACTTTTATTTAATAAAATGTAATCTCAATTTTGTACTGATTATTCTCATCATTTGTGCAGGAAAACTTTTTTAAAAAGTTAAAAAGTTGTAGAGTAGATCATTTAATGTCTTATCATTAAAGAGGCTGACACCCTTTATCATTATCCCTAAGGGCATTCTTCATATAAAAGGATAAAATCACACAGCTTGAGGAACAGTGGAAAAGTGACTGGCTAGTTGAAAGTTGTTCCTATTGGATGGAGCCAATCACTTGAAAAAAGAGGCTCCAGGAAGCAAAGAAGATGTATGAGGCCTTATCATCTTTAATTGAACTTACAATAGCATTGATTGATTTTTATGTAGCTTTTTTTTGTTCTGTAACCAAGAAAAAAAATGTTCACAAGTAACTATGATATAGGACTTCGTGTCACCCACAATTTTTATATTATACTTACTGAGGTACTTTTCAGTCTTGATTAAACAGATTTTTATTGTATGCTATTCTTTTTCATGCATTATAGGGAAAAGACATCTGAAATAAATTAGTTAAGATGTCCCTTCAGAGTTCAGCTCTTCTGCATCACTTTGCAATTAATGATCATCAATGTTTGTGTCTTTCCCCCATGAACTCATATTTTGTAACAGTATAGATGTTGCAGGGCCTCTTAAAGGAATCCATGGGAAAAAATAAAAACCATTGATACTGAGCTCTCAAGAAGAGTTTACAGTTATATAGAACTAGCTTCCTTTTGAGTCCTGCTTCAGAAACATGTCTGATTCTTGGCTTCCTTCAAACATAATTTCAACCATTGAATTTCTAGGGGTGAAAAGACTGTTCCACTCTTGTCTCTGACATTTTGTTCCATCCCTAACACTCATTCTAGTGGCTCTAATTCTACTATTTCTACTTTTGATAATCAGTGATTTTGGTGATTGTATTTTAGGGTAACCAAAGTAAGTATTTGATGAGTTTTATTTTTTAATTTTATTAAAAAGTTCTCAAGCCTTCCCTGAACTTCTGCAGCCTAGATTTATCACTCTGATAAACTACAATATTAGTATATTCTCATTGTGAATCTGATATACCTATCAACAGATAAGAAAAAATTCCTCAAACAAAAAATAAGAATCCTTAAGATTCTCTTTCAGTTTGGCTATTCGAAAACTTGAATTTAATAGGCACCGAAATCAAGGAATAATTCAGAAGTGAATAATGCAATCACTCTTTGTGTTTAATAGGATTTTATGAAAATAGCTTGATAAGATAATTACTTTCAGGATAGATTAAAATATATGTTTCAAGGTAACAAAGTGATATTATTTGATTCTAGTTGTAGCTGTTGATGAAAGTAGCCTAATTTTAAGATTAGATTTAAAAATTGTCCGTAATTCTGATATTTATAGTGATACTCATGCACACCAGCATATCAGAAAGCAGATGAGGACGCAACTCCACTGAATCTTTATTGATTTTTCATAGCCCTTAGCCTTTCATTGGCCCCATTATAATTACAAAGTAGAACCTCAGTTGTTTATTCACCCTAAGTTGGATGAATTCTCTAAAAATAACCTGATTTTCTATATTTTTTTCCAATCAAACATTTTCGTTAAATATATTTCCACAAAATTTTTGATGGGAATTTTTGTATCACTAACTCTTACAAACACAAATAATTCCTGTGTCAGATTCTTTGTCAGATTATGCCTCCCTGTTTCAAAGTAGATTATGATCATTGTACCCATGGGCTATGAATAGCACACAGCACAACTGAAGCAATATAATTATTTGCCTAAATTTTGGAGAAGACTTATGAAAGCTCAAATTTTCACATCAGACCTTACTGTCTTTGAAATGTTACAAGACTATTATCACTTACTGGTTCTTATTTTGCCCATAACACTTTTTTAGACCTATAAGTGATATACTTTTAATTGATAAATAAAAATTCTTCTTATTTATGGCATGCAACTTGATGTCTTAAAATATGGATAAATGGTGGAATGGCTAAATTGCCTCACATATTTATCAGGTGTGATGTATTTTTAAATAGAAATAATTTTCCTTAATAGGAAGTAGGCTGGCTGTAATTTTTGATCTTCAGGCTAATTTGCCATTGTGAATGTCTACATACCCAGCTAATTTCCCAGTATAGGCAGTGAAGTATGGAACCCTGGAAATAGACTATTCCTATGAATAATAGAAAGAAAATCAAGTGTCTAATCTTACTAAGTAATCTCTCATTATCCAATATGGTAGCCATTGGTGACATGTGGTTACCAATTAATTGAAATGTGGCTAACCCACATTAAGACGTGCGTAGAAATAAAATACATATAAGATTTCAAATATTTTGCATAAAAAAGAATATATCTCATTAACGAATTTTATATAATTCCATGTTAAGATATCTTGGATCTATTGAGTATTAAAATTAGTTCCCTCTTTATCTTTTTTACTTTTTAAAAAAGTTATGCATGTAGCTGGACATGATGGCACATACCTATAAATCCAGTAGTTGGTAGGCTGTGACAGGAGGATTTCAGGTTCAAAGCCAGTCTCATCAACTTAGTGAAACCCTGTTTTGAAATAAAAATTAAAAAGAGGTAAGGTATAGCTTGAAGGTAGAATGCCCCTAGGTTCAATTCCCAATACAAAAAAAAGAAAGAAAGAAAAAAAGTTATACAATTGCATTGTATTTCTATTGGACTAACCTGTCTAACCTGCTCAAAATAAATGAAGCAAGCTTCCCTAGTCTGCTTTGAAGCAAAACAACATTAGCTCTGCCAAAGGACTGGAGTCATTAAAATGGGACTAATCCTTGGTCTCTCACTGGTTGGGCTTTGTAAATTTAATTAGCTAATGGAGCACTGGCTAAGAACTAGGCCCATATGGCTGTTTCCCCTTCAGCTTAGGCAGAAATGTGTAGTCACTTCTGCTGAAAACTGACATACAGAATTGTTATTTTGGTTACTCTCTACTAGAATTAAAAAAACACCCTTCAATTAATTTTCATAAACGATCAAGGGGAAATATGACACATTTAAAACATCCTTACAGGATTATAGGCATTTTCTGACCTTTGGAATTTCTATAAACATTGTACCTGGAATACTTTCATAGTTCTTATAAAGGAATAGCCTAAACACATATTAAAAGATAGGAAAACATATTCTAAATTTAAGATGTTTTCTGAATAGACATTCAAGGATGCTGCCTGAACGGTAACAGCAACAAATAGCTTTTAAAGGTAAGTTATGGGTGTTTCAAATGTCATTTAAAGGACACACAGATCTTCCTACATTTTTTTCCTTCCTCTTTTAAATTTGTAAAATTGTTTTCAACCCTTTCCATGTTATGATGCAGGTATTTAGATTAAAGGAAGCCCCTCTCCCTTTAGCAGCACTTATTGGTTAATCTTTTTCCATTTATTATTTTATTGGTTTTTCTCCATATGTTGTAATTGTGTATTTTTGGCTAAGATTCCTCTGAGCTATTCTCACATCTCCCTTGGGCAACTAATGGAAGCTTTAGCAGCAGGCATACTACAGAATGACATTTTTTCAGTCTAATGATTTGACTATAGTTCATGGATGTGGAGTGTTTTCTGTTTAGGTTTTGCTGGCAATACCCAGGCACTGGAACCATAGTAATACAATGTTATGAGGGAAAGAATGCCTGATTTACAAATATACTACAACTATGCTCTCTAGCTATAAATGTCCCCAATCTCCTATGCCCTTTAATTATTTCTGTATATACTTTGGGCCTCTTTCCATTTGCTGATGAAAGTTGTGTCTCCAGGTTTATTACCTCCAGGATCAAGAATGCAGAGTTTCTAATAAGTGACATTTGGATGGAATTGCAAGTAAACATGCTGAAGGGGAGCTGAGCAAAACAGTGCTAGCATCCGCCAATTGCTGAGAACAGGGGAAGTCTGCCTGACGTTTATCCCTTTGTTTTATTGACTGTGAGCAGTTGGCTTAAAAGCAACAATCTCATGTTGCTGTCCAAGTGGGGTGTAAGCATAGCCTGCCTATAATGTCGCTGAGTTCTTTAACATAGCATGCCATTTCTTGTGGCTCATCACAGAGATGCTTTTTAAAGCATGCTTAAAGTTGCTTATGCAGTTGCCATTCTGGTTGGCATTACCTTCTGTTAGAAAAGCCAGCAATATACTCTTTCTGGGCCAAAAGACAATTTCTTAGTCATGAACACATGCTTTCAGATCAAAGAGTAATTGCAATTCATAAGCAGTGACTTTTTAATTAAGTGACATTAGCTCTTTGGAGTCTTGACTCCATTCACTCAATAAAGTAAGTTTCTTCATGCTTATATGGGTGAACAGTTTAATTCCAGTGTATGTGTATACCTTTCTAATGTTATGATGTGAGTCTTGGTGATTTCTGAAAATGCTTTTTAGAATAAAGGGAATGGCATTAGCTTCAGAGGAAAATATAAACACATATGCACAATATATAATATATGTGAGCATTATTATATATTTTTGTTCAGTAAAAATATCTTGGCTAATTTCCCTTCTGGTTAGGAATGCAAAGTTGTAGAAGAGAGGGGTTTTGTTTCAAGGTGTTTATAGCTTGGTGATCAAGTAGGAACATAATCACCATGGAAGTCAGAAAGTGATATATGCCAAGGGGATTTACAGAAAAAAAGTGTGATGGCAAATTCAGAAGAGAAAGAGGTAATTCTGAATGATGAATCACAGATGGCTTTGCGGAGGAGGTAACCTTATAGCTATATCTTAAAGAATTGAGTAGGCTTTGGACATGCAAAGAAATAAAAGAAGCATATTTGAGGTTAAAGAAATAGCATCACAAAATGAATACAGATAGATCCCAGAGAGTATTTTCAACCCTTTGACCTGTTCTCCTGACTACTGACTACACTGAGTTGACAGTACTGGATTCTTTTTTTTTTTTTTTTTTTTTTTTTTTTGTAGTACTAGGGATTGAATTCAGGGGCATTCTACCTCTGAGCTATACCCCCAGCCCTATTTTTTATTCTTTATTTTGAAACAGGGTCTCACTAAGTTGTGGAGTGCCTCACTAAGTAGTTGAGGTTGGCTGTGAACCAGGATCCTCTGGTCTCAGCCTCCCAAATTCTGGGCTTACAAGCATGCACCACCACACCCAGCTGGATTCTTTTCAATCCCTTGCTCTTTGCATGGTGGTGCTGATCTCAGAGGTAAAATGCTCCTAGGTTCCATTTTCAGTACAAAAAAAAAAAAAATGTTAGCATTCTATGTGAGATTATTTTACTAATCTTGCTCATGATCACTGGTTTATCATATGTAAATATTAAGTAGTCTGTTGTTTTCCAATGTGGGCCTATCACATAAAATGTGTATTGTAGATAATTGCATGAAGTCAACTAAGGGCAAAATCTCTAAAACTAAAAGAAAAAGTTTTTTCTTTGTACTCACTGCAGCAGTTTAAAGAATGTTAGTGACTGGTCATCAAGGAGTGTCCTCATTTGGCATTTTACCATGAGAATCCTCTGAGGAAGAGTTTTCCTTATTGAGTGTAGAAGTTCTTGGGCCCCAAACCTACCAGCTGGGCTATAAGGTGAGAAGGCAGCAGAGATAAGGGAAAAAGAAAGACTAAACTTTCAAATTCTGGATTTATACGTGCTGAGATCTCATGGATTTTGGCCTTTAATTTAAAATTGTTACCTTCCAAGTTCTAGATGTCAAATGGGAAAACTAGTGCACACAAAACCCTTAGCATTCAAACCATGAATTGATTTCAGGTGACCACAGCCCAAGAAGAAAGGGCAAAGAAAATAAGCAATGAAAAGGCTCCAACTGACGACCTTTCTGGCCTTCTACCTACCACAGGAACAAGCTTCTGTAACTTCCTCCAGTAATCAAAGAAATCCAAGAGTGTTTTATGTCACAGTGGCTGGAAATCTTCTATGCTGCAGAGAGATATGTGAATGTGGGTTGTGAGCCAGCCAGTGGCGCCCTGAGAAAGATTTCGCTCCTCCCATAGTTTGTGTTTGGCACAACCTTTGGAAATATCTAGCTCACCATCTCTGTGACAGTATACAGAGGAACATTAGTGTGATGTATTTAAGAATGATGTAAGCTGACTTTGTTATGAAAACAATGTAATTTTAACTTTGGAATGACATCTGGTCTGTGTCACAGCTCCATCAAGATAAATGAAAATAGGGAATGAGAGGAAAAGACTTGTTTTGCCAAATATGGCCACTGATGAGTAATGAATAATTCCTTACCTCGTTCTTCTGCTAAAACCAAAACCAAGAGCAAGAGCCTAATGTAAGTCCAGTCCATTTTGCAGCGATCAATTATCATGTAAAATCAGTAATGTATCAAAATGCACAAACTCTGGGCCTCAGTTTTTGTTCTTGTGTTTTTCTAAATGGGAAGAGGGATTTTGAGGGCATAGTTTCCTTGTAAATAGTATGGGAGAATTTCCTCTGTTTGGTTGCAATTTCCTAATTCATACAAACTTAGAAATACAGAGAAAGGTTTTCACCATGAACAATTTTGCATGATCTTCAAAGCCTTCTTTTGTTGTCTGTTCTTGTTCTGGAGCAATATCTGAGTTGTAGAAAATAAATCCAACTGGCTGCCAGAGTTTTGATCACTGGCAGTATAGACTAGGCAAATGATACCTATGGTCCTTAGGGAGGTCTGTTCTTTCTAGTGAGATCATGAAAGATTGAGAAGGTCACATGTTGGTCTAGAAGAGGGTTGCTTTATGAGAGAAGCAAGATGGCACCTTCCAGATTCCATCCAAAGCAAGCCAGTGACCTACCATTAACCTAGTCAAGGCTCCCAACTGAGCAATTTTCATTTCCACCTCTACAATAGAGCTGAGTAATGAAAAGTTTATTATTTAATCCTCTGTCTTCCAGAATTCTAGATGGGTCCCCAATCCAATCCAATGATTAAAAATATGTAAATGTTTTTAGCCCCACTTTGAAATGGAATCACATAAATTTTGGAGTCTTGAAATTGAACAATACTCTATTACACTAGCAGTCAATTTCTGTATTCATTAAGTATACTACCAAAGAATTTATAAATATAATACTTTTCTTCAAGAATCTTAGAATGGAGAATCATGTTATGGGCCATAAAACAGGTCCTAGTTTAATTCATTTGCTATGTTTCCTCATTTCCAGAAAGCTGGACATTCTTTCTGGAAGCTGAAAACATTTGAGATCACTTCAAAATTGTATTCATAGGAAAATGAAATGACAAGTGAATTGATATGAACTTTGTCAGAGTGATGAGGACCCTGAAAACCTCATTTTAGAGTTATTCCCCAGGGTAATCAGTGACTTGATGAAGGGCCCTACCCACAATCATGCCAGAGTGCTCAGGAACATGTTTAGAACATGCTTCCCATACGCTTGGGGGAGCAGATCAAATACCAGAGTCTCTGGCTTTGGAGTTTATGCTCCTTGTTCTCCATGTAACTGTGGAATTCCTTTCTTACTGTGGGTTACATCCTGTATTTATATTCTGAGTTATTTTTACTAAATTGATTAGTTTTTATAAAGTTTATTAATAATTTCAGGACAAAATAAATCAATAATACTTGAAATATTTGTAGAAATGCTGTGAATTAATTAGATAATATCACCAAGTATTTGGGGCATCTTAGAGAGCATACAACATAAATGTATACTACCAATATCTATAACATCTTTCTAGGTTGGGGAAATACAAACAGAACTCTGGTTTGTAGCATTCTGCAAAGGAATGTCCAGTCACATGAAGCCATGCATGTGACTAATACTTAAATGCTTGTTTCCTAAGTGAAGAAGTTCTTGCTACCATCATCTTCCCTGACACATATATCTCCTTTACTTCTAATTCCTACATTTCACCCAGGTTCCCATGCATCCATTGTACCTGTTCATTTCAACTACCACACACTGATTTTAGAAGAAGAAAATAGGTTCACAGTAATGTTTTTAATCATTTAAGGTAGAAATAAATCTTAGCTATATGATCTCATCTTATATCTTCATAGAAGTCTCAAAGATCCTTGATGTTTCCTTCTTCCCAAAGGCCTGACCAGAATCATCAAGATCCCCTAGAAGTTTGACACTGACCTGAACATCATGGTCCTCTCTGTTTCCCATCTGGTTACCTCTGATGAGCACTATGTGGTTCAGATGGGTGACCAGGAGCATTCCTGGGCAGTCAATTCCTCCCTGGAACTTTGGCAATAGAACCAATCTGGAACACCACAGATAACACCACTCTCTATGTTCCATAGAGGGATGAGAAAATGTCTAATAAGACAGGAACAATTCCAAAGAGGGAAGAGTCTTGGAGACCATCAATGTTGCTCTGAATATACAGTTCTCTTACATTCTAAGAGCACTGAATTTTGCTTAAGGATCTTTGCTTACAATATGTGAGGGTCCAAATGAAATATACACATTGGAGAAACGGAAGAGGACCCAAGAATATGCACATCAGACAAACTAGATGCAAGCCGGGGAGGATATGAGAGAGATCTCTTGCTAAAGAGGGAAAGAACCTTATTTTATCATAACTACCTTCTTAATTAAATGAATTTCCTAAGCTGTTTAATTCATAAAAGTCAGTGTATAGGTTAGGGAATAATTGATTGTTCAGAAACTGGAAAATACTTCCTAAGAAACATTTTTCTTTATGGTGTCTCTGGCATTTGTGGTTTGCTAGCTTCATTTCCAGCCTTAGACACTGCACAATGAAATTTACAGCTCCGTCCCCAGGCACCAGCTGTCACTTCTGCCAGTGATCTCGGCTCAGAGAAAACAGTGCAGTTACCTGCATGCATGGCAAGTGGATTCCTCAGTAAGTGCTAAATTTATAAGGAGGGATATCACTATTGAAATACACTTGAAATTATTTTATGTAACCCCTAAATGGGAACTGGAGCAAATGGCTTTGTGTGGAGTAGTGTTGAATAAACCTGGTCTAATTCCACAGTAATAAATGCTTGGTTCCATTTTATTTGCAGCCACTGATGTGTGTGATATGTACAGGAGCATTTCCATGACATTCTGTAATGGAAAATTATACAGGTTATAGAACAAATCGATCT
This sequence comes from Graphiurus murinus, assembly GCA_004027655.1. Classification (NCBI taxonomy): domain Eukaryota; kingdom Metazoa; phylum Chordata; class Mammalia; order Rodentia; family Gliridae; genus Graphiurus; species Graphiurus murinus. Next base: position 37,502 of record PVLC010002576.1, read on the forward strand.
ACCATAAAGAACATCCTTGCCCCCGGCGGAATATTCTATAGACTTAGTCACTCTATGAGATAATAAATGGACTTTACCACTAATAAATATATGGACAGTGGACTTGATAAAAAATTTACCTATTAAAATACTTAAAAAGAATCTGCAAGAGCCTCAAAGAACCATCCTTTTCTTTCATTACCTGAATATGATATTTGATCACTCTAAGACAGTGTTATGGAGAAGGATTAATTTCATGAGCTGTGTAACAGGGAGTTACACCGATATGAAAGGCTATTTCATTTTGTTTTGTTTGGGGAGGTTTATTGTTATTGTTTTTGTTTTTTTGTGGCACCAGGGGCTGAACCCAGGGGCATTCTACCTCCGAACTACACACCCATCCCTATTTCATTTTTTTTATTTTGAAACAGGGTCTCACTATGTTGCTAAGTCTGGCCTCAAACTTGTGATCCTCCTATCTCAGCCTCCCAAGTACTGGGATTACAGGTATGTGCCACCATGCCTGGCTGAAATATTGGTATTTTAAGGCTGTCTCTTAATGATATTTGCTGTTGAGCTTCTTAACTTGAGGATAGCAGCAGTTCTAGTCAATTATTTTCTTATTGCCACTTGATGGATCATCACATCAGATTTATAAGGAAGGCTTTTTAACATGTAAATTGCCTTTTGTCCCCCTTCACCTGCATATCCAGGAGTTCCAATTTTATGGTAAGGATGAGTGTATATGCCTGCTTTTAAAGCTCCACCAGAAATTCTAGTTATCCTTTGAATCCAAAGACCCACTGATGCAATATTATATTCCTTCCATAAACCTCAGGATCTCACACGTTCAGAGGCTGATTTATCAAGGTAAAATGAACCTTGTTTTCACTGAGAATCCATTTCTTAAGCTTTAATCCATAGTTGACTTTCCTTATGTCACCTCCTTGGAAAGTCACCATCCACGACAACTGCTGCTACCATGTACCTACCATCTCATTCACCTTGTATTCTGCATCGAAACTCTTTTGAATGTATTACTACTAATTAGTTCTTTTGTTTTATTTCCAGTGGTCCCTTCTTTTTCCAAACCATGGGTCTTCTGATTTTGACATATTAGACCCTCTTTCTTTAGTTGAAGTTCTTATCCTAAACCCAAGAGCCCTATTCTTTCTTACCCTTCCTGTAATCAATCAATCTATCTCTCTCTCTCTCCCTCCCTCCCCCCCCCCTCTCTCCCTCTTTCTCTCCTTCCAGCTCACATGAATGTGATTCAATTGCCATTTCAATATGATGGCAAACTATATAGAGACCTCCCATGCAGACATATATTTCATAAGTTCTCTAAGACATTTTCCATCACAAATTGGACTACACATATCAAGACAAGAATGATTATCTTCTCACTTTCCCATTCTCAAACCCCTGTAAAAAACATTTACTTAAATAACTAATAAAAGTCCCAGATAATCATAATGGGATGATGATAAGAAGAGATGTGGGCAGCAAGGGGTAGAGAATTCAGGGGAAAAGTGTTGTGAAGGCTGCCATTTTTCTCCAAGTTCTTTCTCAGCTTTATCCCCTTCCCCGGATTCTCTACTACCCCAAACTGATCCTAACCAGCTTTTCCAGCCCAACCCATCCATCCTGACCTTAAGTAGGAGCCTTCTGAAGAACTAAGCCTAGCCCTCTAGGTCTCAGCATAACAATAATCTTGTCGTTCAACAGATTCTAACCTGTTCTGCAGTTACGACAGTCCTGTCTTTCATTTTTTCAAATACTATGGAATTTCTATGAATCCTAGCCATTCTTTGAGACACTCAGAAAAGTAAATTAATAGATTTCTGAATACTGCCTCTCACCATTCCCATCTGCTTAACACAAAGAAAGGCAAGGAGCCAGTGTCATTTTATTCGTGCTTTCAATCATCCTAGACCTCATTTATCTCCAATATTAAATGGCTATTTATTACCATAGAACTCAAGATATTTTATTTCTCTCTCTCTCTCTCTCTCTCTCTCTCTCTCTCTCTCTCTCTCTCTCTCTCCCTACACACACACACACACACACACACACACACACACACACACACACCCTGGCCTGCTAAGTAACCTAAGTCATTTTTTCTTAGTGAGTATTCACTGGATCAGGAATATTCTTTTTACCCTTTCCTGCACCTCAACTTGTAACTTTCCATTTCATTACATCATGTTGGCTATAATTCTCTCACCAGCCCTCTTGCCAATACTGGGTAAGATAATGTAATGCAAGAGCAATTTTCCATGTAATTTATTAACCCAAGACTTCAGTTTTTGATAAATTCATTTAAGAGCTCAACATATATACCCAGATATCATTTTGCCACAGAGCTTGCCAAAACCACTCACGGTTCATAAAAATAAAACGAAATATGTGCTCAGACCTGAAATGGTGGTTTATAATTAGATTTTCCCTTCATGCAAAGCAAGTTGGTTTTTCAGTGTGATGGTATTTCTCGAGTAGAGTTTGTATTTTACTACTTCCATCTTGTTATAAGAAATCGATCTTTGCAGGCTAAAGGAAGAGCTCAAAGGGAACAATTCATGGAATTTCAATTTGTTTTCTATAGCCCACAGACAAGTTTTTAGGAAGGAGAAATTGAAGAAAATAAATTAGAGCAACTTCTATTTCTTCAGTTTTGACTGTCAAGGCTGGAGATAGGAAGCCCAAAACATCTTTAAAATATGCTGTTGTAGGGGTACATCCTTGCTGGGTATTCAGGAAGAAGTTCAGACTCTGACAGTCCAGGGGAAATCTCTAAGTTTTCCTGACCCCTCTCCTGCTGTGTGTGTTTGTGTGTGTGTGTGTGTGTGTGTGTGTGTGTGTGTATGTTATTGGGGATTGAACGGAGGGTTGTTCTGCCTCTGAGGTACACCCCTATCCCTATTTATTATCTATCTATCTACCTATCTAATCTATCTATCTATTTAGAATCAGGATCTTGATAAATTACTATGCGCTGGACTCAAACCTGTAATACTCTAGTTTCAGCCTCCCAAATACTGGGATTACAGGCACATGCCACTGGACAAGTTTTCTCATGCACTTTTTAAAATTCTGATACAATGCAAACTTTATCCCAGAATTAGAGTGATTGTCCCAAAAGTCAAATATGGTTATGGTAGTCCATAATCCAAAAGGCCCTTTGACACTTGCTTACAAAACTATGCCCATGTGACATACCATTTCTCCTGACCCCAAGCTCTCTTTTTTTGACCATCTGCCTTCTACCCTCCACCACATACATGCACATCATAAACACAAATCAGATACTCCTTAAACATGTCCAGCTTTTTCATTTCCCTGTTCCTTTGCACTGTTTGGTGTGTGTGTGTGTGTGTGTGTGTGTGTGTGTGTGTATGTGTGTGTGTGTGTGTGTGTGTGTGTGTGTGTGTGACTCTGTCTTTAAGCCTTAAACACATTACTGCCTGGCAAAATTCTTCTTCAAGACCCAGCCCAATTTTTTCTGCCTTTTGTGAAATTCTCCATCCTCTGTGTCCCCCCAGCACAGAGCCTTTACTTATAATTAATACACATGGAAGTATATAATCTTTGCTTCACATACCTGTCCCTCTCTAAACTGTGAATCACAGTCCTCTTTCATCCTAGACACCTAATGTGGGTCTGGCCCATAATTGGATACTCAGCAAAGGTCTATGGAATGGCTAGATGGAATAATATGCTGTAGGAATCTGCACACACTGATGAGTTCATCTCCCCTTCCTGATGATGCCCATGCCATGAGCTTGACTCACCTACACACCTTTCATTTTGTTTTCTGTCTTGGTGAAATCTGTACCAAGAACCCTACATTTAATATTAAAAACAGGGAGGTTGCCTTTTCCTAAGAAACGTAAGACACCTCAATGGATTAGCACAAACTCAAGTACAAACTTGTGACGATGAGCTCAGATGTGTCAGTCACAAACTTCTACTAAGCAAACACCAGGTGTCAGCCCTGTGCTCCCTGTCATGGGGAGCGTACCAGAGGTACACCGTGGTCTCCTAGCCTGTGGTGACATGTCATTATCGAATACGGACGGCGCTGCCAAATGAGTTTACATTACTGGAGCTCTGAAGATCCAGAACTATATTTTTATAGGTTCTTTTCAATGCCATTACCAGGCTCACCAACCTCTATCTCAGGAAGTCTGACTTTGTGAAACAAATTTAGAAAAAACTGTAAAGAGGATTTTGATTATTCTATAAATTCAAAGGTAACTCAATAGAAAAGATATTTAAGACCTACAAATGTTGCACCAAGGCAGCACATTAATACAAATGGAGAAATCCATAAATAACCATAATACAAAAATTGGAAAAGTCATATTTCTATTGAATTATTAGGAATCATTCAGAATATATAGACCTGCCCTTGAAATGCACTACAAAGCTTTCCCTTAGGACTCCTTTTAAGGCACCATATATCATAATTAGTATGTTAAATCCAATTCCAAACGATTAAAGTTAATGCAGACACTAAAATCCAATAGGACATTATCATAATAAATATTCTAAAAGGTATTTATTTATGTTCTTTCAGTCAATTTTATCTGCTATTACAATTTCTAAAGTCTTCAGTTATATACATATAAAATAAAACTCCGAAAAGAGATCCTAGATAGGCATAAGATATTCTTTGCCTTTCCATTCACACAGAAAACTCTTATTTTTCAAAATGAATATTTTAATATTCATGTTGATAATCTACACATATTTTAGAACAGAAGTTAGAAAGTTTTAGTTTACTGAAATCAAGAGACCTAAGTTTATCTGGGTATGGTGGCACATGCCTATAATCCCAGTACTTGAGAGGCTGGGACAGGTGGATCGCAGGTTCGTGGCACGCCTCAGCAGCTTAGTGAGATCCTGTTTCAAAATAAAAAATAAAATAGGACTGAGGTGTAGCTCAGAGGTACAATCTGGGTTCAATCTCTAGTACTATACACACACACACACACACACACACACACACACACACACACACACCTAAGTTCTCCCAGTTGCAAAATGAGAAGACTAAGTTAGACATTAATGAAAGCACCTTATATTTGGCAATACTTTAGGTATGACTTTTTTTATATACATTGTTTCATTTATATTTTCTTCTTTTTTCCATTAGTAGGAATTGATCCCAGGGCCCCTCTACCACTGAGCTGTGTCCCCAGCCCTTTTTATTTTTATCTTAAAATTTTGAGATGGAATCTTACTTAGTTGCCAAAGCCAGCCTCAAACTTGTGATCCTCCTTCCTAAGCCTCCAGAGTATCTCAGATTACAGGTTTCTTTTATACTTGATGAAATAAAAATATGGAGAGAGAAAGTGACTTCATAAAATTATACAGCTAAAAGCTATAAATCTGTATCGCAAATCCAAGTCTAAATATATATACCCTCAACCCACATGATTCTCTGAACAAAAGTACTTTCTGAAAAATTTTTCAAAGTAATACAATAACCTTTCCCTGTAAGATTACATGATTACATCTGGATCAAAAGCAAAAAAAAAGATTTTATGTTTGAGCAATAACTGAACCACACACAATCCATACATTTTTTTTTTTTTTTAAAGAAAAAGTCTGCTTACACATTTTCCATTACAATCAATGGGTACTTTACATGCAGCTCATCAGAAAGAAGGCTGTAATTAATCTAAGAATTGCTCACCAAGTACTTTCTGTGTTTGGTCCAGTGGTTCAATTTTGTTAAACAGTGTCGTTATTTGCATTCCATAAACCTCCTCTGGTTCTATAAAGTCTAACTGGGGAAACTTCCATTACAAACAAGAAATGTAAAAGGGGGGCGGGGGGAAGAAGCAAAGCACATTTTCAGTTCAAAGCCAATAAAGTCCGTTCTGTTTTTGGTTCATTTTGATTTTAAACTTTAAATGACTAGTATCATTAAATAGCTAAATTGTTTTCTTGCTAATTTTATCTTGTTATGCTTACCTATAAAGTGTTTCGGGTCCCTTCTGTTAGGGATATGAGCTCCAAGATGATAACTGGTGTGATTTTTAAATGAAGTAGAATACTCAGAACAGATTTAAACATTCCAATGAGTGCTATAGTGAAAGTTCAGAAGAGTTTGGCAGAGCAGAACACAACAGCAGAAAGCAGGGGGCATATTGAGGCCCTTGCTGTTTTGTTGGTAATAATTGTTGATTCACAGTTTATATCCGTTTTAAGTTTTATGTGTTGTGATTAGATAGTCAGGAAGCATTTCATCACCAGAGGCACACTACTGAGCATGCTCACGGGCTTGCCACAATATTGCAAAGCCAATTCCTTCCGCAATTACTCCCTTTAAAGGAGAAGTACATTAGCTGGGGATGATGTTGCATGCCTGTAATCTCAGTACTTGAGAGACTGAGGCAGGAGGGTCACAGGTTCAAGGTCAGCCTCAGCAACTTAGTGAGACCCTGTTTCAAAATGAAAAAATTAAAAATAAGTCTGAGAGTGGGCCTTGGAGGTAGAACACCCCTGGGTTTAGTCCCCAGTACTACAGGAGGAAAAAAGTATATTTTCAAAGTGGAAAACACTCGTGCACACAATTACTGACCATTCCCACTCAGTATAAACAGATATTCATTTTTTTTATCTAATGGTTGGCACACCATGACTCTTATCAAAAAAAGAAATGCAAAGAAGGGCAACTGCTAGGTGTAATTTCCAGAGGACTTGGGGATACAGCAAGATGTGGGGTGCTTTTGACTGACTATTCTTACCTTGACTCTTCTCCCAATGTTTCTATGTATATTATAGATTTGTTTCATGTCAAAATCTCTTTGGGTCATAATTCCACACAACCATCCTTATTAAAGGAAGTCCACATTCCTACTCTATGAGCCGTTCAATGCATAAAGCACCCTCAGCATGAGAAGCCATGGTGAAATGGCAGCGAGTCACCAAAGGAAATCTTGCACTTCCTTCTGATGTTGGCCTTAAAAAGAAAGCAGAAAATGAAGAGTTTTCTGGGGGAAAAAATGATAAATTGGATTTCAGCAGCACCAGAGAAGAAACACACTAGGATAACAACAGAGTAAACAAATGCCAGATGTGGATTGAGAGTCTGGAAATGAGTTAATCCTGACTCTAGTATCTACTAGCTTTCCAATGGCTAATTTCATGAAGTCTCAGCTTGCTTATCCATATAATGAGACAAACAGAGAGATTTCCATGACAAGAATTGAGAGGTTTTTTTGTGTGTTTTTGTTTTTGTTTTTTGCTTTTTTTTTTATTATTTTTTGTTTGTTTTTGGTTTTTTTTACTAGAAAGTTTGGGAAGGGCTGACTGAGTATAAATGACTACTGCTATTTTTATTACAAACTTGGGCATAGATAATTAGTGGAAGGGCACTAAGCTCTGGTATTTACAAATGATTTAGTAAGAAGTATTTGTTAGGGAACAAATGTGGTGCTAACCAAGGTAGCTAGAAGGACTATCTAGGGGGAAAAAAAGCATTGGCAGATGAATCCTGACTTTTTTTTTTTTTTTCCAGAAAAATGAACCAAAGGTTAGTGATGACCAAGGAGAGAATTTCTCCTTTTAAAGATGGACATACACATTTCTCATATGACAGAGTTCAGACAAGAATCTCCACAAAGGCCAGGAGAAAAAAAAAAAAAAGAAGAGAGAGAGAGAGATAAAATTAACATTCATGTTAAGAGCCAAGGGTGGAGCCCAAGCACTGATGAAGACTGTGGGGAAAATAAACATTCACTTCTTAAAGGATTCAGCTAACACAGCTCATCTATAGAAAAATTGCAAAAGCTCGTAATAATTTTGACAATTTAATGAAAAATGAAAACAAACCTTTTAAAATGTCTCATTGAAATAATCACAGTCTCTCAGTCCCTTGGTCACAGAAATCTCCCTGTTCACCTCTCATTACACAGATTAAGCAAAGTGAAATGCAATGAAATTAGCCATTCATGATCTCGAGAGGTGAGATTACCGGTTTTTGGGTTTTTTTTTTTTCCTTCATTTCTGTATTGGTGGATTCTCAACAATGAACAAGCACTGACTTTAATAAGCAAAAAAACACTCTAAGAAAAAGAACACACAGTATCTTGAAGCAATCACACTATTTTAATTATATTCAGTGAGAAAGAACCCATGAAATACAAACTTGTTAATGCAAAACATTGTTCATTCTGGCAGTTTATGATGCTTCACATAAACAAGGACAGAAGTCTCCAAAGCAAGTCTAGTTTTGTTGAGGTTATCAGGAAAAGCAAGAGCCAAGGAGATACATGGAAAGTTTGATTTTGAAAGAAGTGTATGCCGTTGATTGATTAGTACTGACCTATCCTTTGATATCAGTAAATTGGATTTATTGGAATACTTTAGCTTTTATTCTATTTTCTCCTTGCTCTCTCTATAATAATAATCATAATTATCACCTATGGAGTACTTGTATTATTGGTTTGGTGGATTCTTGTGCTCTCTTCGAGATGAATAAGACAAATGCACAAATGTAACAAATGTAGCAGGAACAAGGCTTTTTACTGGGAGCTTCTGCTCAAACCAGAAAGGAGACAGCACTAATGGAGAATATCAGGCTGACTTAAGCAGAGGACTAAGGTCTAGACCTTTCATCTTTCATGGCATCTATGGGGTAGGCAGGGACCCAGTTTCTTGATGTCATCACATGTAGAGGTGGAGTTTTAGTTGTACCTGTGCTCTTCCTCATCCAGCCCCTTCATGCAGTGCAAGTCTCATTACCAGCTTCAGTTTCCACCTGGGGGGAGAGGTGCTTTCTGCTATGCTAGTCAAGTAAAAGTAACACCAGGTACTCAGTGACTATTTCACCCATGTGTTTGTGTCCCATGTGTTGCCTGGAGTTTCTCCTCATCAACTGGGGAAGTGCTGAGTTGTATTTTCAGAGAACAGACTATTGTCTTGTCTTAGTAGGTTTAATTTTAGCAACTGTCTGGTCTGGCTCTGGCTTCTTGATATTTCTGCTGACCACATTGTCCCAGAAGGCCGAGCTGACTTCCCAACCTCCAGTCTCCTGGTGTGTTATCTTAATTCCATCACCTTGAAGACTTGATAACTCCTGATTTTCTGGTATGTCTGATTAGGCCATAGGGCTGAGAGCTAGCTGGCCTGTCTCACTTGCAATGTACTAGGTACTATTCTGTTTCTTCGTTTAATCCTCTCATGCCCTTGACAACCTTATTATATAGATACACTTCTTCAGTTTTTACAGATGAGGAAACTGAGGCATAGATTAAATCATTTGTATGAGATCACAGGCAGTCCCGTTCCAAAACTCTCAGTTCTTAATTTGACACAATGGTATACATACTCATAATAGAAATAGATACTATTCATTTAGCACCTAATATGTGCCACCTCTAAGTATTTTATATGTATTCTCACAATTAAAGCTTTCAGCATCAAATGAAATAAACATGAATATTACAACTATCTCACAGAACAGGAAACTGAGTCATGCTAGGAATCGATAACTAACATGGGGTCAGGTAGTAAATGGAAAGCCAAAACTCTGCAACGGAGTCCTTCTCCTAAGAAACGATTTTTGGTCATTTTACCCCACCAATACTGTTAAGTACTTTGAGCCATGGTCACATTGACATGATTGCCATTGATAATTATGTTATTTGTGGAAATAATTTAACATTGAAATAATTTAATAAACTTCCTGGAGAGCTTCTTAGAGGCCTCCTTCATGATAAACAAAACTAAATACAATCTGCCTTCCAATTCTATACCCTACTTGATAGTCAGTAGATATTTTTATTTGTTATTTAATTTTTTATAAACCACAGATGACACTGTGAAATGCAAAATGAAAATCCAAATGTATTTTTAAAATACATGCCATGAAGACACAAATATTGATTGCTCAATTTAATGTAAAATAGTAATAAAATATTAAGGCATGTAAAATTTGAAAATCTCCATCAATTCACTACTTAGTGATTTATTTTAGCTGTGTTCAAGAAAAAAAAATCTGTCATTCATCTTAAAGAGTATTTTATATAAATGCATGCAGAGACAGATTGATTTGTTCCCAAATATTTTGTGACTATGAAGACAGGAAGGGAAGCAACCAAAGAAAGAAAGAATATTAATTTAAAGGACTAGAAAAAAACCAGCTGATTTTCTAGTGTTCTGTCTTTAAAGCTGGCCTCTTTCTGAAAGAGATACTTTCTGTATATTCTAGCTGCTGTCCTATAACATTCTAAAAGTGGACTTCTTGCACTGTTTTCTTCAGAAACTCTTTAGTTTGAACAAAGAAACTTGACAAAGGAAGAAATACCAAAGATAGAAATAATCCTTGGAAAAAGTCTAGTGCCAACCAAGGAATGTTCAAAATGTACAGGATGAAGTGTGCTTTTGAAAAAGATGGAAAAGCAGCAAGCTCTTTGAAATTCAGCAGTATCAATTTTATTTTCATATAAAGTCTCATAAAAGGCAGTGACACATTCTGGCCTGATAGTAGGTGTTAAAACTGAACTGAAAATGTTTATGTGTTTAGTTTATATGAAAGGTATACCTCCTTGCCACAAGGCATTCTTAATATTATCTTTAACTTTGAGATATTTGTTAAAATAATTTTTTTTCTCGAGAATATCTGTTCAAGGAATACAGTTAAGAGCTCAAATTGTACACAAAGATGTAGTACTAAGAATAAGTTAAGGAGTATTTTGCATGTGTGTGTGATTCTGGGGCTCCAACTCAGGACCTTGCACATGTTAAGCAGATGTTCTACCACTAAGCTATATCCTAGGAATAACATTTTAAAATATTGAGGATCCTCTATCATTTTGCAAAAAGTACCCCTCTCATAGAATTTTCACAATTCCGGTTATCATTATTATTATTATTAGATACTCAGGATTGAACCTCGGACATTCTATAATTGAGACACACCCACAGTTCTTTTTTTATTTTTTTAATTTGAAACAGGGTCTTGCTAAGTTACTGAGGATCTGGCTAAGTTGCTGAGGCTGGTCTTGAACCTGTGATGCTTCTGTGTCAGCCTTCCAAGTATTGGGATTATAGGCATGTGCCACTACTCCCTGCTTCCAATATTATTAAACAATAACAAATATAGACCAAAATGTATTTTGACATATTTCAACACTGTACCCAATGCTTGGCCCACTTTATTTTTCATTGAATGGACAAATTGTCTTAGAATGCATATTTAGTTAAGAAATGGAATATCTAGCAGTTTATGCTCCTTAAGACTGGAGTTTATTGGCTGCAAAGGAGTGAAGTAATGGCAAGGTGTAAACTTATGTATCACAAAATTATGGTCAATTTTTAATGCATCTGTGTCATTTTCTCTTAGTAATCTTTACTCATGTAATTTTTGGTAGGCTGCCATTAAAGGATAGAACGTTGGAGCAGGGGTGGGGGTCCATGGGGACATTAGAATGCCCAGCATATTATTTATTGGAACAATGACTCTGAGTCCCTGCAGTAACTCTCCAAATGTCAGCCATGTCTTCTGGAAAAAGGAAGGTAGTTCATAGGTTTATCTTTTGAGACTAAAGCTGACAACTGAGGGAATGCTAATGGGAGATAAAATAGGAATTATATTTGTTCCTATTTTACATTTGAAAAAATGAATCTGTTGCCATTCAGTTTCAAAAGTGAGCAGAGGAAAATAAAATCAGGCAAGGTTATATTGGAATCCCCCCAACCCTCACTCCAGTGCTATCTAAAATTCCCTAGGTCTCCCTGGAACTGCAGACTCTCAGCTGTCTCTACCACTCACTCTGCTTGAAGCCATGGTTCCAATTACCACTTGACAGCACAAAGAGAGGAGTGCAGGGGAGACAAGTCATTCTCCCCTGCAGAATGACTTAGGGTTAGCTCCGTTAGCAACTCTCATCTTCAGAGTCCATTTAAATTATAGAATTGCCTCACCACTATTTGTCAAGCTCTGCTGCATAACAGGAGCTCCAGGAAAAGTAGGACTTCAGTCCCCTCTCTGTATCCAGGTAGTGGCAGAGCTGGGACAGGGAAGAAGCTAAGCATAGTAGCTCTTGCGATCCTTGCTTCCTTGAGTTCAGGGTATGAACTTGGATACCCCATCAAATGGGATGGGATCCAAAGCTACACATGAGAGTAGGTTCATGGGTCTGCCCATCACTCCATTGAACATGTCCTGACTCCAACCTTTGCCATTTACCAGCTGCCCCTTTTGGTGACTGGGTGAAACAGCAAGTAGAACTACAAAATAAGCCACTGCTTTTCAACTAATAATAACAATAGTACCTGACATTTGATAGCCTTTTATAAAAACAAAAATTGCATCCATTATAGTATTTGAGATTTGCAGCAATCTGTGAAGTTGTTTTGTTTTGTTTTATTTTGTTTTATGGTCCTAAGGATTGAACCCAAGGACATTTTCTACCTTTGAGCTAAACCCCCAGTCTTATTATTTTTAATTTTGAAACAGGGTCTTGCTAAGTTGTTGAGGGCCTTGCTAACTTGCTGAGGCTGTCCTCAGGCCTGTTATCCTCCTGTCTCAGCCTCCCAAGTACCAGGATTACAGGCATGCACCATAATGACTGGCTAGCTGTGAAATTTTATTATCTACATTTGATGAACAATGCTACCCATTATTTGATCATCACAATGTTGTGAACATTATAATCAGTGAAGTGAGTTTTATTAATCCCATATGATAAATTATAACATCAATATTTTATTTATTTATTTTTTTTGTGTGGTACTAGGGATTGAACTCAGGGGCATTCTACCTCCGAGCTATACCCCCAGCCCTATTTTTATTCTTTATTTTGAAACTGAGTCTCACTAAGTTGCGGAGGGCCTCACTAGGTAGCTGAGGCTGGCCGCGAACCCGGATCCTCCGGTCTCAGCCTCCCAAATGCTGGGATTACAAGTGTGCGCCACCATGCCCGGTTCTAACATCAATATTTTTAAAAATTCCAAAACTAACCCAAATGCTTCAGCTAGAAAGTGGCAAAGCCAAGTTATGCACCCATGTAATCTGAGTCTCAGCTCAAAAACCTTGCCATTTCAATAAAAGGAAACAATAGACTTAGGTCATAATGTAGTCCTTTTTCTGTAAACATCCTAACATTGATGTTTTGATTAAATTCCCAAGTGAACTCATTCTCTAAGTTTCTCACCAATAACCTAAACTAATGTAAAAATATTAGCAGAAATAATATGAATAGCAATTCACATTATTGGAATGTTTACTAGAGACAGGATGCTTACAGTTAAATGACAAGAACATATGCATGGGTCTTCTCTGTCCCTTTCTTTCTCTAACCTCAAATCACCAAGAAACTCACCAACTTTTGAATGTGGGAAAAAATAAATAAAAAGCTTAAAATGCACCAGGAATTTAAATGAAGTGATACCAAGGCGACTTATAACAAGGGTATCATTCCTTATAGGTAGAGAGAAATAAATGCCAACAAGGGAGCCCAAAGTGGTAGAAAGAGAGCTTTTGACTTTGCAGGGGCAGCAGGCATAACCCATGATTGCAGTCCTCTCCTTTCCTTTTAAAGCAAATGTCATGAAAGTATTGCTGGTTCTGACATTTTCATAATCCTTTACACTTTGGGGGAAAGAAACAAGCCAAGGCAAGGCAGGCCCAAGATAATGACCATCACAAATGCTTAGCCTGTCAAAGAACAACATCAGTAGCCCTTGATTCTGGAGGAGGCAAGCTCAGATTTTGAAAAAAAAATCCCCAGCAAAGGAATGGAGTGAGGGCTAGTGGAGCTGACAGGTACTGCAATGGCACTTCCCATGATGGAATGGTTTTCTGCATCTCATGCCATTAGTACTCCAGTTTTCTGTTCAGCGGTACTAGCAAATTTGAAACTCTCTATTGAAAATTCCAGTGTTCTCTCAACTTTTTATAACCCAAGGAAACAGCCCTTCCTTTTTTAAATAATATAGTTTTGGGGCTGGGCATGGTGGTGCACACTTATATTCCCAGTACTTGGGAGACTGAAATAGGAGGATTGCAGGTTTGCAGCCAGCCTCAGCTACTTCGTGAGGCCCCCCTGTTTCAAAATAAAGAATAAAAAAATAGGGCCGGGGGTATAGATTGGAGGTAGAATGCCACTGAGCTCTGTGTTTAATCACCAGTACCACCAAAATGTATATATTTATGTATAATATATTTATATGTTATATATACATAAATATATATTTTTTCTTGGTGCATTGTAATTGTACATCAAAGTGATACAAACATACATGCACACAGCACTTGGTGTGTTAGCTTCTGAATCCCACCCTACTCCCCGCTGTCCCTGGACGTGTACATGTTAGTGAGCTGGGTAGTGATACCTTCATATATGGACATAGCGCTGTTCCCTTCATCAAGCCTCCTTCTTCCCTCTTTCATCATCCGCCCCCTACCCCCACCCCAGTCCCCTTGCACTATTGTGTTGGTCTCTCCCTTTTTATCTAAAGTCGCTTTCGTTTCCTGTTTTCTCTCTAGTTTCCGAATATGAGAGAAAACATGGGACCCTTGACTTTCTGTGACTGGCTGATCTCACTTAGCATAATATTCTCTAGTTTTATCCATTTTCCTGCAAATGATGTAATTTTGTTCTTTATTATGACTGAATAAAATTCCATTATAAGACTATGATTTACTCTAAAGCTTGTTTTTTAATAATAGCTCTATTGAAATAAACTCCACATACCATAGAATTAAATCCACTTGAAATATACAATTCAGTGGATTTTAGGACATTTTCAAAATTGTGCAACCATCACAAAAATCAATTTTAGAACATTTTATCACCTCAAAATGAAATCTCACACCCATTAGTCTCTGCCCTCCATTTATACCCAAACCCCTAGTTCTAGATAACCACTGATCTACTTTCTGTCTCTGGATTTCTCTATTCGGGATATTTCATATAAATGGGATTATATAATATGTAACCTATTGTGTCTGCTACTTTCACTTAGCATAATGTTTTCAAAGTTTGTCCATGTTGTAGTATATATCAAGAGTTTATTCTTTTATTACTAAATAAGACTCCATTGTGTGGATATACTCCATTTCATTTATCTATTCGTCTGTTGATGGACATTTAGGTTGTTTCCACTTATTGGGTCTTATGTATAATGCTATGAATGTGTACAGGTTTTTGCATGGATATATGTTTTAATCTCTTTGGCAAATACCTAGAAGTGGGATTGCTGTGTCATATGGCAACTCTGTTTTTTAAATGTTGAGAACTTTTCCAGAGTGGCTGCTGCACCATTTCTCTTTCCTACCTACGGTGTATGATAGTTGCAATTTCTCTTTATTCTCACTAACACTTATTATGTCTTTTTTATTATAGCCATCCTAGTGGGTATGACTTAGCATCTAATTATGGCTTTAACTTGCACTTCTCTGGTGACTGAGTAGAGTATCTTTTCATGCATTTGTTATCTCCTTTGGAGAAGTACCTTTTTAGATTATTTGCTCATTTTCGGGTCAGGTTGTCTTCGAATTGTAGGAGTTTCTCCTGAAGCTTTTCACAGTAGGTGTACTATGGATTACATTTCAAACTCATCTTACCGTGATGTCATCCTTCTGTGGCCAGAGATGTTGCAGGGTTCATATGTGGTGGTCATTGGGCACTTCTCTCTTGAATCTGAGAGTGTCGTTGCTTACATGTGGAAGGTTCCAGTCCCACCAAAATGGTCTTTCACTGACATGGGTCAGAGTATCGCTGGTGGATGAAGTCTTTCTTCTGTGGCAATTGGCTCTTTTAGGTTTGTGTACTCTCCAGATATAACCACTGTTGTGTAAAAACATCTCATCAGAGTCCCTATCACTTTATTGAGAAGGAAATTACCTGCATGAGTGGAAACTGCTGCCTGAATACCAAAGGTGTTTTCTCGCCTATGCTATTAAGGTCGCCTGGGGAGACCAGCATTTCCTGAAAGAAAAAAACAACTTTAAGTATACTACATAATCCACAAAAGGAAACCAGTGAAGGATAAAACAAAATGTTTCTCCTGTGTTTCAACCTAGATTGCTAATTAGCTCAAAATTTAGTTTTGACTATGACTTTCTCACAATTCTATCTATTCTTTATTGAGTATATTCTTTACTGAGTGTATGTTCTGGCTGCGCATTAGCCAATTCCCAGTCTGGCTACATATTAGAATCACATGAAAAACTGTTAAAAACTATGTTCATAGTGGGTGCCCACAACTAGAGGGTTTGATTTAGCTGATATGGAGTGGGCGTGGGCCTTCATAGTTTGTAATGCTCGATGATTGATTCTAACTTCTGGTCAAGTCTGAAACACAAACCCCACTATCACCAGCCCTTTGATTTATTGTGGACTTAAGAAAGAACCCATTTGCCTCTCTATCACTGCTTCTTAGACTTCCATGTGCAAAGGAGTCATCCAGGGATCTTGTTAAAATGCATATTCCGAATCCCTGGGCCAAAGACAGGACCTGAGAGTTCTGCAGTTCTAACAGCCCTGGGTAAGTATAGGGCAGATGGTTGAGTCAGTGAGCCCCTACGTGTTCATGGCACTTTTCAATCAAATCTTCATATCCTTAAGGGTAGCCATCATGGAATATAACCTGAGCTGCAATTCTTTCAAAAATAGAATTGAAATTGTCTTGTATAGGCAGGCCTTGGTAATATAAAGATAAAACAATAAATCTCTATATTAATTTAAAATAATGATCCAGATCCTTTAGAGTGGTAATAAAAATACTGCACAGTTGACTGAATGCGGGAGCTGGTGGTTGACTGTGGGTCACATAATTGAATGGTACCAATCCTTGGAGTCATTTGCAGGAGATGCACCTTGTGACCTTGGAATGTACTAACCGAGAGTCATTGTTTTCTCTGCAAACTGTAGATAGAAAGAATTATTTCTAGGGGTGTTGGGAAGATCTGTGTATTAAGAAATGCAAAGTCCTATCATTCCATTGACCTCTGTGCATGCCTAAATTGAGGGTAAATCTTTAAAAAATAAAAAGCCATTGTAGCATCTAAATAAATCTTTTGTGTGAGGATTTAGAAAGGAGGCACTAAATTCTTTTGTGTGAGGATTTTGAAAGGAATCTTCTCTCTAATCCTCCAACACATCTTTTTCTCATCTTCTAACATCAAGGACAGTCTTAGGGAAAAGAAACCCCAAAAAGAAAAATGGGGGCTTAAAATGAAAAAGAGACTATGATACGGGCTTAATGATGAAAGAGTAAATAAATTTTGAAGAGATTTTTCTCTTTCAGCCCCCACTAATAAAGGCTTGTCTTTCTTACCTTCCTCACTGTCTGTCTGAGTTACTACCAGATATAAGGGCTCCTTGTTAGTCTGTTTGAAGAGCTTGGGTCCTTTGAGACCCATCAGATAAGAGAGATAGACTGAGAAGTGAATGTAGATGTTGGTTTGGAGTCCTTTCATGAAAGGTATTGCAAAGATCAAAAGGAATGATCTGTATTTTTCCACTAAATAAATTGAACTTTCTTAACCAAATGCCTTTTTTTCTAGAAATAGAGCCATACATTCTTCCATAAAAATATTTTAATGTTATTATAAAAGTTGGAACTGCTTTGCTAATTTCCAGAAAATACAATTTTTATATTATAATGTTCAAATTTAAGTAGTTATATAACAAAAAAATCAAATGAGTTTTCCTTATCTTCTATATAATAATTGTGATAGTTGAAAACTGTGTGGTACCAGTTTTACTATTCCTTATCAGTGCAATAATACAGGAATTATATTTGGATGAAGGGATATGTCTACTCAGCAGTTAGTTCCAGTTTTTCTTGTTGGTGGTGGGTTATTGTTGTTATTGTTGTTTTGGTATTGCAGATTGAACCCAGGGGCATTCTACTTCTGAGCTACACCCCAACCCCTTTTATATTGTTCTTGCTTTTATTTGTTGGTTGGTTGTTTTTTTGTTTTGTTTTGTTTTGTTTTTTGTTTTTGATACAGGATCTTGCTAGGTTACAGAGACTCTCCCTAACTTGCTGAGGTTGTCCTTGAATCTGTGATAGTCCTGTTTCAGCCTCTCAAGTACTGGGATTACAGGCGTGTGCCACTACAGCCAGTGTTGGTAGTGTTACTAACCTGTCAGTTTAAAGAAATAACAAGAGCTATCTGACTGCTTCCCATTGGTAATCAGAACAGAACAACCTGGATTTGCATTCTAAGGGAGATGGAGTCCCTCCAACATGGGACTGGTGTGATCATGAGACAGACTAAAGGAACTTCAAGTTCCCTCAGTCCTTGAGATTCTATCTCTGCTGCAGGATTGTGAGGAACAGAGGCATGCTTGTGGCATTATCAAGACAGTTTAACTGGATTAGTCATCACCAAACCAACCCTGTCTCATGCAATAAGTTGTTGTATTGTCCTGTGTGCATAAAATTGGTACCTTCCCTATGCAAACATGCATCCCATGATCAAATGACCATTCTTCATCTATTTGTCTCTGGGCAGTGAGGAAAATACATGTATTCCATTATAATTACATTGCTTAATTTCACCTTTGTTTGGTGGAGAAAAAAGTTCTATTCTGGCACAGATGGTGACAATTATAATGTCTCCTGGCTTTGCCTTTCTTGATTTAGAGGGCTAGCTCATAAGGACTGACTTCATCCTGTCACTTTAGATCAACTAAAATGTCCTTTAATAATCACATTTCCTAATAATAGCTTTATTGCTCAAGAGAAGCTAAATCGATATATAATTTAATGACTCCTCCTGTCAGGGGCATTATTGATTCTATTACTAATGACTTTGAAATGATATGCCATTATGCAAATGCCATCTATTTTGGATGTCTTTACAAGGCAACTACAAATGTACTTACTTTCTTCATCTTTCAGTTTCCCATATCACAGTTATCAAATACTGAAATATTTTCTAAGGATTATGATCCTAGTGAATGATAAAGTATAAATGCTTATTTTATTATGCAAACAAATTTTATGGAACTGTGTAGCTATTGCTCAGATCCATCCACTTTCAGAGTGTAAAAAATAAAGTGACTATAATAGAGAACTAAATTCTATGATATTCTCCAAGGAGAAGAAGCAACATTGTTTGGTGGTTTTTGATTAATAAGTTGTTATATTGCCCTTATGCAGGCTGGGCAGGGAATACAAGATGGAGAAATAAAAAGTTAAATGTTTGCAAAGGGCATTGCAATATGACACTCTCATGATGAGCTTTTCCATTTCAAAGTTCCCTATCATAAATATGAGTGTTGGACCATCAATCCAGTGGATAGTAGCATGGTATCTCAGTGCCCCTCACTCTTCCTTTCTTTGGTCTCATGATGCCGGTTGTTTTAGTCAAGATGTACAACTACACTTCTGATAACAAAAAACAATATTTGGTATATTTTTGTAGGGTAAATTTGATCTAACTTATAAGGCCAAATTCAATACTTAAGTAGAAAGTATGCTAATCATTCCTTATGTCTGTTCTTTTCTGCTTCTTCCAATATTTTGTATTTTCAGTTATGGAGGAATAATTAAATATCCCAGTTTAGTCAAGTCAAGCATAATATATATACACACAAAGTAAGTAGGGAAATTGCAGAAAATAGTATTAAAAGTTAGACAGGAACTGTTCACGGTGTATATGTTATTGGACTTCGTCATACTGTTGGTAGTTTTTAAAATATCTACTCTAAAATAAATGAGTGTTTTTAGTCATTTTTAACTGTTTGTCTAGTGTTGGTCTTCAAGGAGAGAGCTGAGATAGAAAGAAAAAGGGCACTTTCATGAGCTCCAGCTTCTTATGAGTGAGAAATTGGAAAGTTAGCATCTTGGTATCAATATTCATTCTCTGAGGACAAGGGAGTATGTTATGAGGCTTTGAAAGACCAGAACTAATCCTCTGATCTCACTTCTACAATGTTAAGTCAAGAAAGCAAGACTTAAGCATTTGACACGAGTGACTGGGAAATCCATAGAATTAAAAGCAACTTCTACATTTCCTTCCTACCCAGAAAGTAGACTAATGTTCTTTAGCATGCATAGGTCTAAATAAAACTTGATAGCTTTGATCAATAAAACAGAAACAATATTAAATGCCACTTTCTTTCCAGAACATCTAGGTAACTGTACCAAAATTAAAGAATGGCCATGTCATTAAAATTTAGTGTCTATTCAAACATGTCGCTCCAAACACTTTAATCAGAAGTGCTGTTGGCCAATGTTCTTAAATTTTTTTAAGACAAATCAGCATGTGGGGGCTCTGAATAAGCTGTAATACAGGACATGTTTATGCCCTTATTATTTAAAAGGTAACATCAGATTGATTTATTTTCAGAGTCATCAAGGGTGTTTACCGGCAGTTGAGATTTGCATAATATTTGCATTTGTCTTACCTGCCTGTCAGTCACTCACAGCTAGGAGATGAGGGGCAAGAACTGCCACAGGCTGTATTCCAGGAAGAATCCTTATTGAAATGCCTTGGTGTGTGGGTGGAGCTTGCAAGTAGCCTAAGTGGCATATTTACTGAAAGTTAAAACAACTTTTGGACGGATGAAAATAACAACAGCAGCGCGAGTCCCCACCACCCACACCACTGCCACCCCACTTGCAAAACAGCTGTTTGGAGGCCACAGCTTCCATTTTAGAAAGGCAAACAAAACATGAGCAACTTCCTGTTTGGTTCCAGGTGGAAAAATCCGACTAACCTGAATAACAGAGTCTAAGACACGGGGTAGAATAAAAGATTTTATGTTTTCTTTTGAGGGTGCTTATGTATATTTATTATTTTAATAACATTTTATGATAAAAATATGCTTGGAAATATAGCAAAGCACAATGAAGGGGAAAAAAGATCCATAAGCTTTCCACTCAGAGGTAAACTATTAATGTTTGTGGTGATCTATTGATTTGATCTAAAAGGGTGAATTCCAGGGCATGGCTCAGATAATCAACAGTTAAGGCATTTACGAAATAAATATATTTTTTCTTTTCTTATTATTGTGGTCTGTACTTTTCTGCTTTTCTTTCTCACACTGCTACCTATTAGTGCTGAGTACTATATTTTATCCAAATTAATTCTATGCCTTGGGTGACCTCTCCAATCTTTCAGACCTATCTGACACCCATTCTTGATGAAAAAAAGTACAGACATTTCTCAATTGCTCTTTGTCTGGAAGACATGCAATGTGTTAACCTTGCTTTCCTCTTCTCTATGTTCCTTCTCTTTCCTCTTCCCCTTGTTCGTCAATTTCTATTCTTCTCTGTTTCAGCAAAACAATATCAGTCAAGGTAATTGATGATGAGGAGTATGAGAAAAACAAGACCTTCTTCCTTGAGATTGGCGAGCCCCGGCTGGTGGAGATGAGTGAGAAGAAAGGTGGGGGAGCTGCTCCAGGGCTGCACCCAACATCTGCTGGCCTGTGCCACCCTGGATGCCTGCACTCTTCAGAACATGACCTGCAGTGCACACATCCCTCCACCTATGCAACAGGGCATAGACCTCTCGCTGGGCTACAGCTTGCCAGGCCTGCCGCTACAGTGGCCAGTTACAGCTGTGCTGCATGTTCTGGGTCTGAAAGATTAATTTCCAGTGCAGTCAATCAAGCCTCCATTTCTGGGAAATTTGGTGTAGTTGCTGTGCAATGTCAAAAATGAAGCCAATTTTCTGTTGACCTTTCTAATTTGGGGGTACCTAGCAACTGCTAAAAAAACCAGAAAGGATTTGTGCCAGGGATACATTAGTAGAAAAAACTTAGTGGAGGCCAGCTGAGAGCACCCAAGATGCCCTTTTACATACTGTGGAGGTCAATGTGTTGCCAGTTGTCCCTCCATAACATCACAGTAACATCCAGCTTGGACATCTAGAGCATGAGCGTGTGACTCCAACCATTTGTTTTGCCTTTGTCTTGTGTTCCCACAGGAAGATCATTACCATTAGAATATTTGACCGTGAGGAATATGAGAAAGAGTGCAGTTTCTCCCTTGTGCTTGAGGAACCAATATGGATAAGAAGAGGAATGAAAGGTGTGAGAGTATACAAAGACATACCAGCGAGAAATTGTACTCTTCTCTCTCCGTGTCTCCCTACTCTCACACTTAACTCTCTCCTCTTCCTCGGCTTCCAAGTACTAAATCTCGTTGCCTTTGAAGCTTTGGCAGGTTCATTTCCCTTCCCCAACCTACCAGTGCACCAAACAATGTTCATTTTCTTCAGAAAATGCTGACTAACTTTGCAATCAGACTTACTAAATACTAGAAGAGATTTTTGCAATTCAGAAATGCTGATATAAATGAATGCGTCCAGTTTTCCACTACTTAAGGCTCTTTGTAAAAAGGTGGCTGCAATAATTAAATATGCTCTAAAACGTTAGTGATAAAGACTATTTAATATCTTGCCAATCATACCTCCATGAAGCTGGAACAAGAAGAATATCTACTTTAGACATATTAGTGGTAATAGACAAGTCTAAAGAGACTATTAAGAAATGTTAGGAGAACTCAATAATTAGCTTTCTTTAAAAAGAACTCAGTTTTAAAATTAAATTTATAAGAACAAAGATCCTTAGAGAGTAGTATTATCAATACTCTAGTGCTCATTTTGGCATTGTTTTGCAGATCAAATATGACATTTAAAAGGTACCATATATATGAATCCATAGTCATATCAATTTTCTTTAGTTAGAAAGATATGATCTTTCAATAAGAATTTAGCCCTGCATAAAGCCTATCCAGCCTTATGCTCCAAAATCTTTTGATCTTTACAGAATTAATAATTTTAACATGCATAGTTAAAGCAAAATTAAACAGCACCATCCTTATAACTATATTTTGTTTATTCATGATTATAATTTTAGAAAATATTTGAAAAAGGAACCAATTTTATTTCCTCTTTTTGATATCATATCTATTTTATGTGGCCTATGTTTGATAAAGATTGATAGGAATTTTATTTCACTTTTACAGATAATCTTCTATTATGAGTAACTACTAGAGTATCCTATAATTATCCTCTAACAGTGGCCACTCTAAAAGAAATTCTGTTGAATTAACCATATATGTAAAATGAGCATATCACAAATTAATAGGTCTTACTAATTATACACAAAAAATGGTAAGAGCAGTGTAGATGATTAGATGGACCACATTACAAGAAATGTATACTTTTATGTATAGGTATAAAAATAAAATATATAGGACTAATTCATATATAGACTCAACATTTTAGGAAATTTAATAGCACATTTGCAAGAATTCACTGACCTCAGGGGGGGAAAAAAAAAAAAAAAGGAGGTTGTGTCCTGGACTTAATCAAGTTCCAAATGGCAACAGGAGCCTTTGGTGTAGTGGAGAAAGGAGCATGTAGAATCCATTTAATGCAGTTTATTTAATAAGCTCCATAGACAGTAAACAGAAAGAAAAGAGACTTCATAAAATTGTGCTGATGTCTTACAAAGATGGCATCAAAATATGCCTCATTAACATCCAAGGAAAAGCATTTAGCTCTAAATGTACTCCTCCAAAGAGCTGTCTTTTATCTCACAGAAGAACCACTTGGATACAGCTCTTTCAATTGTCATTTTAGTAAAATGTGCCCTCATGTAAAAGCAAATTAAAATTCCTTGATGGCACTATCTGGTTTTGTATGGCCAAGTGGATTCTTATCACTGTAAATAAAATTACTGACTTGTTCTAGAAAGTAGCCTGTAAGGCCACTACCATTAGAGAGAAAACTGGGCCTAAAAAAGTAATTATAATGTTCCCATTTGTGACTCAGGAAGTCATTTATTTGATGCATTTAGACAGAGAGCTTTTACTAAAATGAAGTGCTATGGTCCAGTCTAGGTTTAAAGGACATGACCTAAAAGACAAATTACTTATGCCTCCCCCAACCCTCCCTGCCCTGTCAGTTTCTATGGAGTTAGACTTCCACTAGAATCATTCTGGTTATCTAATCATGTCTAGATGTCACTGATAAGGACACACAAATAAGTGTCAATTCCTGGGACTCAGGATTTAAGAATTTTAAAAACTTAAGGAATGCATAGGAACCAAAATATCATCTAAATAGCATGCCCAGACAGAGAGCTTTACCTTGAGCCAGTCTCCTTCCAGGCAGGGCAGCCAAAATGGAATTCCTTAGGATCTTTTATATGTTCTTATTGATTAAAATGTATGATACCTGAGATCCTGTGTCATTTAGGACTTTCAAATACTGGATTGGCAAATTCCCAGGCAACATTATTAAGAGGCATTATTATTAGAGGCAACATTAGTAGAGGCAGACCACCTTAAGTCAAGTTAAGGATTAACTTTATGTAACATTTCTACTATATTTTGATATACACTGTGAGTAAACATATATAGTAGAAATGTATTATCAATTGTAAATAAATGATATAGAAGGTGATTTTTTTCAATCACACGTTTGCAGAAATTTCTGTTGAGATTGTTTATTTGGAAATATTCCCAATACCACATTTCCTTGAAGTGCACATTTTTTTTTTTTTTTAGCAGTGGCTTTTTTTTACCACTCTAAACAGATCTGCCTGGATTTCTTTCTGCTGATATTCCTCTTACTTTTCATTATTCATCTGGTCTCTTATTCTGTGTTTGTCTTTGTCTGTTTCCTTCACAGCCCTGTTATTGAATGAGCTTGGTAAGCATTTCATTTCTTGCACTTCCTTTCCATTTTTCTAGGTTATTTTCCATTTCTGTCAGGTGACATAATAGCTCTCTGATTTTTATCTCTATTGATTTGCTAGTCAGATTGTTGTTTATGGCCATTGGCCTCATTTGAGTAAGGGTCAAAGCATTAATATTACATTTTGAAAAAATTGGTGATTTCTTAGGTATGCACAAGAATTATGTTTGTGTTCTAAATTCCATAGTGTTAAAATAATTAGTGATTCACTCCTGAATGGATGTTTTCATAATCTTCTTAATTATAAATATAATTGGGCAAGTTTGCATACTTTGGGTGGGTTGTCAGACAGTCTAATGGCACTAGTATTTATTATATAGAATACAAGTTAAATTGTAACATTTATTTTTTTTCTTCTTTTAGGTGGCTTCACAATAACAGGTATGAATTTTTAAAGTATAATGCTACCTAATTTTATTTTTTTCTGTCTGTTCTCACCATCTTATTACATTTTAAAAATCATTTCTCTTTTTTATTTGCTTTTAATAAAGGGAAATATATGTATGGTAAGACAGTTTTTTTTTTTTATGTCCTATTTTCCCCCAAATACTCTAAATCAAACCCAAACTACATCTTATGGAACTTGCATTAACATTTAACTGTGGCCCATGGTGTGCTCTTGCTGACTTTATACAGTTAACATTTTACAAATTAACATGGATGTGTGCTGTGTTATTTATATGAGAATTCCTATGGAGAACCTATAATTGTTTACATTTGACACTAACTTACAAATGTTCACATAGTACTGATAAAACCGAATGTGCTCTGATTGATGCCACACACATACCAGACTAAGACGTAATAGCTGTCCTCAAAGAAACATAGGAGATTACATCCAAGTCTTCTCCCTGGTCCAGGTTCAGGATCCTAATAATAGATGATGCTAGGTTGGGAGAGGACAGAGGAGTTCCTTCCTTTATCCAGCCACACCAATCTGAGTCCCTCTTTGGAGACTTTGTTTTAGTATTAGTATTATGGTAATAAGTTATATTTCTGCCACTTGAAGTGCATTACAAAGTACTCTATAAAAACCCAAAATGACAATCAGAAAGGTTAAAACCTTTTCATTCAAAATAGCACCAGCTTGTGTTCATCACATTATTTAGCACAACCCTAGATCCATTTTCTTGTACACAAATGAAGGATATTTCCTAACAGCATCCTCTTCCTAAATATATTCTCACCTTTTCAGTCATCTATTAAGATTTAGAGAGGGAGATGAATATTAAACAGCAACTTTGATCTGTCTGTAGCTACAGGTAGACAATGTCTCTAATAGCCTACATCCTGTATCCTACGTGGCCTTTCCCAATATATGTGCACCTGTCAAAAATTTCCAGTAGATTGTGCTGATATCAAAATTTCAAAGTCATAGAACTAAACAAAAATATTTAGAAGGAAATGTCAAATTTTTAATAATGAAAACATTATCATGGGAGTCAGGATTAATACAAACTAATGTTAGCATTAACTCATGAACACGTAGTTCCAAAGTGATTGTGTCCAAAGTGCGACTTTCTTAATACAGACAATTTCACATGGACAGGTGCTCTCTCATGCATCTCTTTAGACACAGCATTTAATGACTCATAGATTCTCAGCAACACAGAAATTGAAATGGATAAAAATATTAAGCAGTAAGGTCCTCATATAGGATTCCTTAAATCTGATTCACCTGAAGCTCTCCCAAGTCAGATCTGCACCACTGAAGTAATTTATAAATCCAAGTGCAGGAATTTACATTTATTTTCCAAAGTTTTTATCTTCTTTTTCTCATGTAATCATTTTAACTCACTGAAGTCTTCTTTAAAAGATAGTGATTTTTGTCATCCAAGGATGAGTTAGTCACTCTTAAGGAATTTCAGGGCTGGGGATGTAGGTAGAGCACTCACCTGGGCATATGTGAGGCCCTGGGTTACATCTCCAGAACCAAAGAGGAGAGGGGGGCAGGGAAGAAATTTGGCAAGGCAGCCTGCATGATTTCATGGAATAATCATTTTCCCAACTCAACCATCTTAGAAACATTATCATAGAAGAGCATCTTCAATCCTATGCAGCCTGATAATGATGTCTTAACTAAACATCTTTAGGTATAGATGTCCTTGATGACCTTGTTAAAATGCATCAAGGTGTTTAAGTATCTTCCTGTTTTGTCATTGAATATGTTAGGATTTCATTTTTAGGGCCTTCCTTCCATGTCACTTGAACTAACTTACCTTCAGTATCTCAGGTAATGGAATCCTAGTTTTGTTTTGCCAGAAATTCTCCATATCAAATTCAGTCCTATTTATCCAGTAATATCCAACCCTTCCTGCTTTGGCCACATCTTATACTCAAGATGATAGAATCACTTCCTTCAAGAGTTTCTATCATCTCAGGTAGTTCACTAAGTTCTTCCTTACTGCTGAAACCTTAATGTGAAATAGCAGTTATTTTATTGTTACCATCTTCTCCCAAGATTTAAAATTAATACAGTTTTAGTAAAAGAATATTCCAGAACTCTCTGGGAATTTCTACACTGGCCTGTCATTTTCTACTTAGACACTCTCATTTTATATCACCCTTCTTCTCCTGAATCAGACCAGAATGCCCAGGATTGACTCTTTACTAATGGCCCTGAGAAAAGTTCTAAAACTTGATCTACATGAGGAAGAACAACATTAAACCCTAAAGAACTTGTCCTTGCAGTCAGTCTGAGGCTTTGAAGTCAAGGCTTTGAGACACAGGGAAAGTAGAGAATAATTAATCTACCTTTGGACTTTGCATGCAGCTTTTACAGGGACTTGTACAACTGAGTGTGAGCATTTCAATTCAAAGCAAGATATATGGAAATTGAAAAAGCTATTTGGTCCACAGCCTAATACCAATATTCTAGAGATCTCATTAGTGGTGCACAATAAGTGCTAGAGGTGCTTTTGGAATTTGCAAATCTTTACCTATTGTTTTAGACCTTTCCTCATTGAAAGACCTTTGTTGAGATCTATGATCTCATTTCCCCTTGACCTTCTACTTGTATGATAACATCCTATACATTATAGCTCATTAGAGTTTTTAATCATTATCATTTTATTTCCATTCTTATGGATTTTATTGTTCTTCCTCAGAGAGGAGGTAAAAGGTTCAAAAAGATTAATCATCCTACCCCAAATTACCCATCCAAGACCCAGATCTAGGACCTCTGACTTTAAGTAAAAGGTCACGTGATATTGTCTTAACACTTGCACTATTCTATTTTCTCCCAATATTTCTTTCTGCATCAAGAAAGTACTCATCAAATCCCTTTTCAATCCAAAGCCCAATCATGCCTTATAAATGTCACCATTAAGAATTCCAATCAAATGAAAACTGAGGAAGACCCCAAAAGTGGGGAAATAGAGCACATAAATATGGATATTTTTATACAATTCAGTATTATGGCTCAATATGGAAAAGAGGTATGTTTGATTCCCCTAATATTTCAAAGACATGTAAGTATCCAGTTCCCTAATTAAAACTACATAGCATTCAGTATACATCTTTCATATTACTCCTTCAACCTCAAACGAATCTATGACACAGAGGAGATAATGTTATCTACATTTTATATGTAAAAAAACTGGAGAAATGGCCAACTCAAGGCCATATTGCTGACACTAATAGGCTTCAAAACCAGAATACTCGTCATTACACCAATGCTTTCTGCTGTTTCCTGATGCCTCTGGAAGCAGTGATTTGAAGGCTCTGGACACTTCATTTCAGACACCTGCAGGAATCTGACTGTGGCCTCTGCCATCTAGCATGTGGCTCACTAACGTGATTTAACTTATGGAACACCTGCCCTATTTGTGGGCGGTAACCACCAGAGGTCCCTGCTGAGACCTACATAGGGGTGACCTACAACCACTCAATTCCCAAACTAATATTGCTTGTACTGTGTGCATCTGGGGATGATGTTGACTTTACTAATTCCACAAAGCTATGATGTCTAAGCAACGCAATCCATTCTGCTGATGTTCTGCCTATCCTTTTGCTAGGCCAACCTGTCTTCAGGAAAGTTCATGCTAGAGAGCATCCGATTCCCTCTACTGTAATCACCTTTGCAGGTACCTGTTTCCTTATGGTCCTTGAAAAATCACAGCCTTCGAGTGCTCTTTGGGTCTTTAGATATTACATTTGTATTTTTCAGCCCTTGTCCCTCCTAAAACATTGCTAAATAATGCAGTGACTTCTCTGGCAGCTGGGGGTGCACTGGATTAGCAAGAAACAACCAGGATGGGAGACATTGTGGAGATGGTAGCCTGGACCTACAGAGCAGTCGATCAGTGGCATCTTCCTCTCAAGTTTCAATATATTTCAGATTTTTTACAAGTATCTGTTTGCACACATGAGTCTTTTATCCCAAGTAGAATGAAATTTATTTTAAAACCAAGATGTGTGTGTGTGTGTGTGTGTGTGTGTGTGTGTGTTTTTTCCCCAGAGCCTGCATTTCCTGATGCACAGATGATAGTATGTGCATGGGGTTTCTCCATAAGAGAAATAAAGGAGCATTGACAGAATTACAGCTATCCCAGCTCTACTCTAGAGTTACAGCCCATTATCTCTCTTGTCACTAAATACCTGGATGACAACAGTGATTTTGTTCTTGGAGCGTCATTGCTGTCCATCACTGGCCATGGTGGTAAAAGCACTTTTACCTGAGCCGGTGGGACTTTCCTAAGCCTCACAACCCACATCCCCACCCAATATTCATGACCCCCAGTCCTGACTGCAGAGTTGTTCAAGAATTGTCTTCAAGGAAATAAAAGTGTCAGTCCTTCTGGGCTCCAGTCAGAGAGGCCAGTGAGATGCTGAAAACAGTCAAGTCTGCTTTCAACCCTGTCAGCACAGTTCTGAATGAAGTATCAAGATAATCCTGAGCAAATTGCCCCACTGCTGGCCCCATCCCCTTTGCGAAATTGTACATTGTTTATTTATTTATTTATTTATTTATTTATTTATTTATTTATTTATTTATTGCGATACTGGGGATAGAACCCAGGGGCATTCTATCTCAGAGCTACACCCTCAACCCTATTTTTTATTCTTTATTTTGAAACAGGGTCTCACTAAATTGCAGAGGGCCTCACTAAACAGCTGAGGCTGGCTGTGAACCTGGATCCTCCAGTCTCAGCCTCCCAAATGCTGGGATTACAAGCGTGCGCCACCACACCTGGCATACATTGTTTATTAAGATTAAATATGACTGCATTAGAGAATATCAACAGTGGTTCTTGAGGTACAGATCTCTATGATGCAATGGATCTGTGAGTTGAATTGTTCTCTAGAAAGGTCCCCCTCTCACCTCACAGGGATGCTGTTTCAAAATGCAGCTTGAACCAGGAAGCATTACAAGCAACTTTTTCATAATTCTGCTTTTAACAGATCTCAGGTGCCTATTAGCTTTTGTTACTTGTTTTTTATAAAATCAATCACTCAAAATAAGGAAGATTTCCCACTGGTGATTTCTGTCACGGGTTTGGGGTTTGATTTATTTCCTGTCAATAGTGACTTTTAACAGTGGCTACTAATTATGCATTTGATCTTTAAGTTGTTTTTGTTGGTTATGTTAATGCAATTTATTTCCAACTTCCTAATAAAATAGGGTGTTTTAAAAGTGTATGTGTACATGCAAGGGAAGAGAGAGAGAACTTTCTCTATCTGAGAAACAAAAGCATGTTATTACTCTGCATAAGTGAGG
Source organism: Graphiurus murinus (assembly GCA_004027655.1). Taxonomy (NCBI): domain Eukaryota; kingdom Metazoa; phylum Chordata; class Mammalia; order Rodentia; family Gliridae; genus Graphiurus; species Graphiurus murinus. The sequence goes on from PVLC010002576.1 coordinate 67,897, forward strand.
AAATGAACTGAACTTGATCATAGTAAAGTGGGCTGCTGTTGATCCAGTGCTCAAAAGGAAAATAAAACAAATATAACAGTTGATCTCCCAAAATTCTGTTAAACTATTTCCCATTCAATGGCAAGCATCTAAAGAGGATGCTTAAGAAAAAAACAAAAACAAAAACCTCTCTTCTTCACCACTGTCAAAAATCTAGACCATAAATGCTAATCTACCAGTGTCATTTTAGAGGGATGAAAGGATTTATCCAGCTGTCTCTAAATTACATTTAAATAGGTCTTCAATGTTAATGATACTTAGCAAGTGAAAATAGCCCCGGCCCTTCCATGATGCTGTGTCTTTGTACTTTGACATCAACTTGCCTGGAATGTACCACTTTACCTCACTGCCTCCTAGCCATCCTTGCCATCAGTTTCCATGGCAAGCTTCAAGGCCAATTTCAATGAACTCCACTGTGCTAAAGCCTTCCCTGGCTCCTTCAGGCAGAGCAAGCTGCTTTTCCCACCCTGGTCCCTCAGCTCTTACCACACTGTATTAGATTCTGTTCATCTATATTTCTCTCTTCCCATTAGATTGTAAGTTCCTGGAAGTCTAGAGGGTGACAGGGAGAGCCACATCTGTGCTGACATATTGTAGGGGTAAAATGAAATGTGTTAAAAGAATAAATTATCATTTTGTATGGTAGAGCAAATAAAAGACTATACTAACAGAGAGTCATGCAACAAATATTTATTAAGCACCCACTACATTGCATACAGTGTAATAGACCCTGGGGTATGTAAGGACAGCTCAAAGAGCAATGAGAAATACTGCTCTATGTCAGCAAGCTCTCAGCAGGTTGGTATGCTGGATATGTATATGTAAAGATAATTAAAAATAAAAAGTATATGATAGTATTCATGTTCCATACACACGATGAATTTTAAGGGATTAATTTAAGGTTAGGGTGATAGTTGCTATAACCCCAGTTGTCAGTTGTGGGATATTTCATGGGAGAAGAGGAAGAGTTTTGAAAGATAAGTAGGATTTAAGTAGACGGAGATAGGAAAGCTTTTGTGGATGTAACAGAGTGTATTAACTTTTCTTTAGGTTAGTATGGAATCTGTTAAAATAATATTTCCTATATTTTTGTACAATTTTTTGGTTGCATACCAATTGTACTATTATTTACTTAATGTAATTTTTGAAACTGTTTCATGTTTTAATTCACTAAATTGTTTTAAAGGAAAACTTTAAGTCACTAACACAAAGAAAACAGGTATAATTTTCCATAAGTAGAAAGTAAAATAAATTCTACAATATAAAAAGTGCTACTAAATTCTGTCTAAATACAGTCAAATATTCTAGGTCTGGAAACTATTCTATCTTAAAGTGTCAGAAACCCAAAATTGGGAACTAGTTACAGACCTAAGAACATCAAACTAAGCATTTATTCTTAATCAAAAGGATTGAAGGATTATTAAAATGAAAAGTACGTTTTCACTCACTGGATGATTTGATTTCTTTTACTACCATGTCCATTTACTTAATACAATATTCAAGACCAATTTTATTTTGTGAAGCACTGCACTAAAAAAATCCTACCACATCACCTTTATTTCATAATTTCTCTAGTTTGTCTAACTAAATTACCTTTAGTTCTATTAAATGCAACTTGTCATTTCTAAGCTACATAAATGAAGACAACAATACTTTATTCTCCCCCAGTAGCTTTGCAATTCAAATAGATATCCAAGTTGTAATATTTCTCTTGAGAGAAACTAGTTTTTATTCAACATGAGTCTTTCAGATATCCATGTTCAGCCAAAGTTTTGATCAAAAACACTAATATAACCTGCTGCTATGAACACTACCAATAACATCATCCTGGGCCCAAGGATGAGAAAACAGTGAGGATAAAAATATGATTGATTTGAGCACTGGGTCAATTGGACTTCATATATCTCAGCCAACCTCCTAAACTAGATATACATAATTTCACAGGGGCATATCTTGGAGATCCCAAGAAAAACCTTGTGCCTTTCTTTGTATTATAATTCTAAATCCTACTATTACAAGTCTTAACCACTTTTACAGTTAAAATTAATCTCAGTGTTCCTTCCCTTTGCCTTCATTATCATTCAACAGCTTCTGGACAGTCCCAAATCACTTTTTTTTTGTCTTCATCTAATTTTTTTGATGTGCTATAATCACTGGGGACTGGGATGTGTATTTTTAAATATCTTTTTAGGACAACATTATTAAATACATATGAAAGAATTAATCAATATGATGCATTCCACGTTTGCCTTCCATTAGATCTGACATTTGAAATATGAAATGCTGGTTGTGCCTCTTGCAACCTGCTCCCTGCCCTCACAGTAAGCCACTGACCTGGGAACCCTTCTCTGCAACAATTGTATAGCAACAAATGGAGCCAGCACAGGAGGGTTCCTGAGCAGGGGGAAGTCGTGAGTCTTTGGAGGGAATGGAAGGTCTAGACCCCTAGAGAAACTGATGTCTAAATGCAAAATGCAAAAAGCCTGGGCAAGTCCCTCTCTTCTGCAAGACTCTTCAGAAAATAAGACTCCTATTTCTGGCAATTTGTCTGGATGTCCTAGAGAGGAGGGCATGAGGGCTGAGCTCTTTCTACATGACCACCACTACCTTCCTGCAGATGACATCCATCCCTCTTGACTCTGAGAGGAAATAGCTTGTCCTGTCCCAGCATCCTGAGTCTGAAGCATAAGGGTGATTACAGGACTAGTGTTTGTCCTCCACAAGTGCGTGGCCTTTTCAGTCTGGGATTTATCCTAATGACCTTCATGCTGACTGGGAGCATCCCCTCATTAATGGACTCATGGTTCCATTAACATTTTTCAGCACCCACTAGCATCCTGCAGTGTTAGCTACATGGTGAATGAGTATCAACTCCCCAAAAGCCTCACCCTCACCCTCCCTGTTTACTTTCAGATTAACATGGTCAAGGCTTTCCTAACTCTTTTGTACACAAGGGAGGAAGGTCTGGAGCCCAGGCATCCCACAGAAACATGGAAGGGACATTTTGATGCTTAACTTGTGACAGGGGCTCTTGGCAAGTGAGAGGCTAAGATCAGAATTTCCTTTCCATTCTCTCTTTGGCTCTGGGGTATTTTCTGTTGTATCTAGAAAGTGGAGAAGAGGGGGTCAACCTCCCCCATCCCTCAGGGTTACTCTAGTACTTTTAATTGTGTGTGCTTCCCTTTGGTCACGTGTTAGAGAGATGCATACAAAGTGGCTGCTGAGCCAGCATCACTAGCAACAGCTGGGCAGTTTCCTGAGCACAGACACCGTGCAGGCAGGCAGGGTCTTTCTCAGTGACATGCCTCCATGCACTACTTTTCCTCCTCTGCACTTCTGCCTGAGTTAGATGCTGGGACATTATAGTCTGCTGTCACAGTGATATGTTGCTCAATCTGCCAAGCATCTGTCCAATTCTCCACCCAAGGGACTTTTAGTAAGTCATCAGGATTTCCTTCCTCCTCAGTTTTCTTGTAGCAGGATCCAGGGATTTCCCAATAAAAAAGAGCACATTGTTCACTGCTTTGTCTTCCTCTCCCCAGAGGAATATGATGACAAGCAGCCGCTGACCAGCAAAGAGGAAGAGGAGAGGCGCATTGCGGAGCTGGGGCGCCCCATCCTGGGAGAGCATACCAGGCTGGAAGTGATCATCGAAGAGTCCTATGAGTTCAAGGTATGCCCAACACTGCCACCTGCCCGGGAGGGCTGCTCTCCTGGGATCAAGGCATCTCATAATGTCGGCCTGAGCTATAAGATTCAGCAGGAGCGAGAGAGGGAACTGAGTCACTCACTGAAAGACTTTCAAAGCCAAATTGGAATTGTGCAGTTAGTAGGGAACCCAGGAGTCCTGTAACCCTGGCATCATCACTGCACAGGGTCAGAACTGCCCCAAAGGGAAAGTTTTATCTGAGAGGCTAGAAAGGAAGATACAAAGGTGGATTCCAAGAGACTATTATGTGTGGAAGAAACCAAGCCTCCATTTGAGAAACCTGATAAGTCTGTCAGAAGCAAAGCATTCCTACTGCTCAAAATCAAGAGGCTTTTTGAGGGGGAGAAGCATAGTAATCACTCTTAAGTAGCATCCCACTGGCAAGCTCTCATTCATATTTAGTCACCCTCTTCAGATCTGAGAGCATATTAGCACAGTCAACATACTAAAGCTATAGTGCCTGTAGCCAGAGAACTTAGAGTTGAGCGGATAAAATTGGATCCCCACTTTTCTACATGATGAAAGTCATTCAGAAGTTAACACATGGACTTTGGAGTAAGCTTAAGATTTCTAGGTAAAACTTCCTGTCAATTCTAAACTGCTTTCTCTGCCTCTACCCACCTCCTATCCCTCCTCCCCTATAGTCCTAATATCTGGAAAAAACTTAAATGGAGCCACAGTTTTGCAGTGGGATATGAAAAGCTACATCCCCTCTCTTCTACCCCAGAATTACAAACCCAGAGAAAAGCAATACTCTCCCTGTTTGTTTTTCCCAAATCAGACCCTGCTACTGCTCATAAGACCAGAATGAAAATTCCAAAAAGGATAATCAGGCCACTAACTTAGAAGCCTCAGTATTTTGGCTGGATTTTTCATGATAGTGGCATCTTTTCTTTAGCTGGGTCTCTTAATTGCTTTTTTTTTTTTTAATTTGGTTCACAAATTGAGGTGCCTGATAGAAAACAGTTGAAAAGTGTCTTTGTAATTAAAGTGAAACTTTTAAAAGACAAAAATGCAATTAAACCAGGAACAGTGGTACAGACTTATAACTCCAGCTGTTCTAGAGACAGAGGCAGGAGGATGGCAAGTTCAAAGCGAGCCTGGGCAATTTAGAGAGACGCTGTCTCAAAGTAACAATTAAAAAGGGATGGGGTGTAGCTCAGTGGTAGGAAGCTTGCCTAGCCTTCATAAGGCCCTGGGTTCAATTCACAGCAACACACACACACACACACACACACACACACACACACACACACACAGAATTCTCTGTAATGCCAAGAGGTACAGATATCTCAGACTATCCACTCCTGTAGACACAGACACATCTGTTGCTCTTTTGTCCAGGTGTGTCCAACTTGTCTTTTTTTTTTTTTTTTTTTTTAACCTGGAATTAAAGGACAGAGATTCTATGGTTACATTTCTGGATAAGCTTGTCCTTAGCCATTGTGAGATTTTCATGGGGAATTGTATGTTTTCTCTCTCATAGGACAGCCCCCAACCTTTCCTTCCATGTACCTATGATAGGAAGAGCAATCACGGTAACTTCCTTTAGGAAGCATTGGGTTGGGTCAGTCTCCCTGTAGCAAAGCTTTCTTGAATCCAAAGCTCTCTCTGGCCACCACTCCAACAGTCTGGGCACTGGAAAGTACCTCCACTCTCTACATAAGCTCAGTCATTGGGGTTACTTATCCTCCCAGAATGGCTTCCTCAGACTTTCCTCCCATCTCCTCTAAGTTCACCAATACAGGTACCATTGACACCTGAAGGGCACCACAGGGTCATGTTTCCCAAGTGCCTACTAATATCAAATTTGATCTTATATTATTTATTTAAGAACTTTCTTTTTCTAGACCATAGCTGAAGAATTTGTTTAATGCTCCCAGAACTGCATTAGAAATTCAAATTTGGGCAGCACTTCCCAATACCCCTGTGCTTTGCCCACTGCATTGCATTCTTTCTATGGTATGACTAAGAGCATGGTTTTACTGACACCCCTTAGCAAGGGTGAGGTTTTCACCCTCTCTTAAAAGTCTAGTGCAGGGAAGAGCTTTATCACTGGCATTTAGGAACCTTCCAGATAATATAAACAACAATTTCTAAGTTCAAGTGTCTGAAGCTCAAATTCATCTTTACTATTTCCCCATTCTCACAAAGGTTAAGGAAGGACACATATACAAATTAAGTTCCAGGAAGAAGTTTTAAATCTACCCTGGGTTTTATACATGTATAAATGTTAAGTGTAGTTTACCTTTAAAAATTGTTTTCTAGCAGATATATCATGAGGAAGTCTGTGTTAGAGCAGTTTATCTGTTCAACTGTTTATCTCCCAGGTGATGAAATTCTGTGCTTTGGCTTTACCACACTGTGCTCCTTTGGAGAGAGCTGCCCCAAGTTTCCATTACATTTAGGAAAAACCAAGGTCATTTCTTGTTACACTCTACACAGCACTTTGAATTGGCATCAGCCAGGATGCTGGGAATGCTGGATGAGATGTGGCTGAGCTGAGAGAGAAAAGACAGATGCTTGTCATGAGCTTCAAGTTATTGTGCCCAGGAGCAGTGGCCATGGCAGCTGTTATCGGGGGCACCAGCAGTTCTAGACACAAGGCATGGAGCTGAAAGGTCACCACCCTAAGGATATACAATCCGGCCAAGAATAATGTTGCAAACACAGAGAGAGCCAGTTGGAAATGGGCCCTTTCTTGTTTATTATCTTCTTGATGTTTCAAGTCAGTTCCAATGACTCTCCTTGAACTAACATGCTTGATATTATAAATTGGCTTTGGCCTCTCACACAGGCCCCTCAGTTCACATTCTCCTCACTCCCAGTCAGCTGATCATATACTCTGTCTCTCAAGCCAGGGTCAGTTCAGGTACACTGCACTAAACATGCTCAGATTTTGACATAAGACAAATAATACGTGTTTTCTGCCTCCTTGCAATTAGTGGAAATTCGAGGATGCTCTGACAGTAAGTGTGGATGCTTGGTAGACTAGTCAATGTGGTAGTTTCCCTGGGAAGAGCAGTCTCCGTGGCCTGGAAATGAGGCTTCTCCCTGTAGTTGCCATGATTTGTGGTAGCGCTTCGAATGCATCTGCTTAGTTTTCTTGTGAATGCTTGGCTGCTTCTGTTGTGACATTAACTGAATTTAGAAAGCTGGGGAGTACTAATTGTACAAAACTAAGTACTTTAAAGGTTCTAAAAAAAATAAAGGGCATGCAGCTCAGCACTAGAAAAGCAGGGAAATTTGGTGCAATGTTATTACAACACGACCTAAACCATAAAAGTTGGCCTTTGCTTGCCTTGTCTTAACTTTTCTTGTTTGTAACAGGAGTAAGATGTGAGTGGATTTCTCTAATAGCCACAAGGCTTATCAAAATAGTAGCCAAAGAAAATCCATTTATTGATATCAATGCAGCAAGCAGCGGGTAGACTTTGTCATGTGGCTGTATTTCACTGATAAGAACAAGAACATAGCCGGGTGTGGTGGCGCACGCTTGTAATCCCAGCATTTGGGAGGCTGAGACTGGAGGATCCGGGTTCGCGGCCAGCCTCAGCTACCTAGTGAGGCACTCCGCAACTTAGTGAGACTTGGTTTCAAAATAAAGAATACAAAATAGGGCTGGGGGTGTAGCTCAGAGGTAGAATGCCTCTGAGTTCAATCCCCAGTACTGCAAAAAAAAAAGAACAAGAACATGATTACATGATTAAGTCTTTGGTTTCAGAATCCGTCAGTCACTTTCAGTTGTTCATAGGTCTGTAATGCCAAGCAGGACCTGTATATTCAGTTGCAGACAGTGGGTATATTATAGACAAAGTCAGTAGAGAAGCAGGTTTACAGGATATCCAAGGGCCATAGATGGGCCTTTGCAAGAGCTGCTATTTCATACACTGAGACTATTTTACATTAGCCATTAGTCAGTGAAGGAGGCTTGTATTTGCTGCAAAGAAGATTCCATTTCAAAACATTTCCAACTAAGGACCATGCTTGTTTGCATAATCATAAAAGTGTTTGATATCAATACTGTAGTTCTGAGCCTAACATCTGTTACCCTTTATATAACTCTGAGGTTTGCAACAAAGGCTCAGATTTCCTCCGGCCTTAACAAGCCTAGCAGTTGTCATCTTATTCCTTTCTACCTTTCTAGAGTACTGTGGACAAACTCATTAAGAAGACAAACCTGGCCCTTGTGGTGGGGACAAACAGCTGGAGAGAACAATTTATCGAAGCCATCACGGTCAGTGCTGGTGAGTGCCTTCCTCTGCACATTTAAGGTTAACATGGCTAGTCTGAGTCGGATTTTCCTACTGTGCCATTTGGTCTATGTCAAAGCACCAAAGGTGGTAAAAGTAAGAGAGATAAATGTATTTGTTGCATGTACACATATTTTGGAGACAGCCTATCTAGATGAAGCAAATGTGCTTAAGCATGACATTCTTCTCCATCTTTACTGCATGGCTCTCTAGAAATAGACAAGATAAATTTAAAGCCTTTTGTGTCTCTAATTCATGGACAGCCAATCACGGGGCTTTGTCTGGAAAATTCCCTAAAGGCAGCATAAAACGGCCAAGCGAAGGTCAGGAAAAAAGGATCAAAGTCATAGAAGGAAAAGGAAGACAGTAAGACACTTTCACTACGACCATCTGCATTGTTTTACACTCTCTTCCACAGAGTTTAACAAATAAGTGTTTATACCAGTTCTAGAAGTGGGAATAGAAGCAAGCACATTCTGTTTCCTCCTGTACAAGCAAAGTGCAGAGTTTTATTTAGGAGAATCCTGCAAAATGAAGTGTTTTTCAAACTCAAAGAGTCAGAGACCTGAGGAATTTGCATACAGAAGGTATTGTCCCCTCTGTATTGTCAAACCTTGTTCACTCTCTGGGTGACTTCAGGGGCAAGTCTCCCATGGAAGAGTCATAAAAGTAGCACTACCCTGGGATTTCTGCTTGTTTTTCAGTTCTTTTGCTTCATCTACACTGACTTTCTCTTCTAAGATCCCCACAGGCTTGTCTTCACAGTTGCAGTGGATGAACAAAGCTAGAGTTTCCTAAATAGTAATTCCCAAGCTGTAAAATATGGAAACAGCATCACTAACAGTTGGGCCATGACTTCTAGCACACCCCCGTCTTTCCAATCTGCCACAGATCTCCTGAGTGCTGTGGGAACAGAGGGTAGTTAAAAAAAAAAAAAAGACAGAAATTATGTGCATGTTTATGATTTGTGCTGTTTATAATCATGCTGTGGCTTCTTACAATTGAATATATAATGGGAATTTATGAGCATTAAGTGATAGCTAACTACATAGGAGAATGAATTTGGAATTTGCACTTAAGCTCTAACAGAAGGCGGGAGAACTCCCTCTTTATAGCTTATGTCTTTCTATAAGTCTAAGATCAGCATCTCGGGCATGAGCTATTCTCCCTCTTCACAGAGACAACTGAACAGGCAAACTGCTGATGAGGCCAATAGAAGAAAACATTAAAAATGATCAAATTTTTTTATGGGCTTTGACATAATAGAATTGAAACACTAAAGGCAACAGAAGCCTCATCGTGAACCATTCCTCATGTTTTCGTTGGTTGCAGATATATGAGCATTTGTATAATGGCCATGGGCTGGCCGCCATTCATTCATTTTTCTGTGTATCCATCATGGCTCTTGGTGCAAGGTATATGACAGTGAATGAAGCAGACAAATATTCCAGCTCCAAAGAGCTTACATTCTAATGGACGAGACATCAAATAAGACAATAAGTTAAAGTATATGGTGAGCTTCTCATGGAGAACAGTGAAGCTGTGGAGGGAGACAGTGTGTGTAGGAAGCGCAGTTTTAGATAGGTTGTCAAGGTGATACCCTCGATAGACACCGTAAGGCCCGATTTGTTTTCCTAACAGTGGAGTGGTTTTGTGTTGTTAGTTCATTCACATGACCATGGCAAACACTTTATGGCCAGTCTGTGGCAATGTAAAAGTAGCAGCTTTCAACCGTGAGTAAGATTTGTGCCACCAACAAAGGCCACAGTCATACATTTGAGTCTGGCCAGAATAGACATAAAGAGAAACACCCATAAAACTGTTAATACTCCCTTACTTGAAAGAGGTACATTTCAGTTTGCAAACACTTTCATATACCATGTTGAATTAATTCTTCTCAACACCCTGTGAACCAGGTCTTATGATTATTCTGACTTTCTAAAGTGAAGAATCTGAGTCTCAGAGAAGTGACAAATATGGCTTTGGAAAGTAGCTAGAGCCCTCATCTACTAAATACTAGTCCAATGTGCTATCTACTGTCAAAAGAAGAAATTTCAAAGTGAGTTAACTTGTTCCCCATCTCTGTCTCATCGGCAGTGACCAACCTTTGCGAGCTCTCCTGGTGCCAGATGTCATCGTTCTATAATGGGTCTAGCTCCTGCCCAAAGCTTTTGAAGAGTGGCATGCAAAACCTCCCAAGCACTCTTATTTGTTATAAGATAGATTGTGTCTTATGTTTCTGAATTACTGCTTGGAGCTAAGACACACTGTATAGCAATTTGCAGGTTGCTGGGTAAATTGACCTTATTTACATTTTGAGACTCAAAATATCAGAAAAAAACAAACACATTGTTTATAGGCACTACATTACATTAAATTACAGGAAAGGCCATTTGGAAAAGCTCAATGTTTGTTATTATGGTTAAATTTAAGTGCCTAAAGAATGTTAATATTCTTAGGTTGTTAAACAGATAATAAAATTTGTAAAGAAGCATTTATTGGAGATAGACTTTCATTGGATTTTAAGATTTCATGGCTAAATAGTTGAGAATCAGAAAGATTTGCCTTATTAAAAATATTAAATTGCCTTTGAAGGGCTCTACTGAGAGGCATTTTTGTAAGCAATTTTCCATGAAAAATTGAGTCTATATATTTTGCTAAACAAAAGTAACAATTTTGTAAGTAGGAATTTGCTTCTCTTTCTCACTAACTGTACTCAAACTAGCTTCAAGGTAGCCCCCTGGCAATTTAGTTCCCTGCTTTTCTTGAATTTCATAGCTCAGTACCTGGGCCTGCTATACCCAAAATGTTCCTGTGAACTGAGTTCTAATAGTTTAATATTTGAAGAGTCAAAGGACTTACGAGACTCCAGAGATTAAGAAGGGATTAAACAGTCATGTCCCAGCGATTCTCCTTCTGTTGCTTCCTGGGTCAAATACCAGGAGCAGTGGTGTGCAGCAGTTAAATGGCTGTCAAAATCTTGCAAAGCAAGCCCAGTACCACCAGGTGCTTTTGGAATGTGTCAGCACATGCACTTCTTAATGAAGCTGGCACTCACTGCCTCTTCAGTTTGAGTTTTTCTCAATCCTTCCTTCCTCCTACTATCTCCCCCAGGGCAGAACCCATGCATTGACCTTAAGAAACCATGTGTCAGCTGGGATACAAAGCAAAACAGGTGTGTCCGAGCAGAGGGCAAACATTAGCTTGATAAAAACAACCAAGATGTCAATGCCCAGTCCACAGCCATGGTATCGTTGTTCTTCAGAACAGCCTTGGGCCAAGGTTCAGGGAAGGAAAGCGATTTCGAACCTGGCTTTGAAGATATATGGATGGGGTTTGTGTACCAGCCCTCCAAAAAGTCTCAGGGCAACTCCAGGCAGATCATCTTACTTCAGTCTCAGTTCCCTCACATGCTTCGTTCATGAAGTTTCCGAAATATTAATTAAAACAATGTGTTTTCACAAAGGGCTGTCTATACATTTGAATTCCAAAATTGGTTGTTTGGCAGGCAAATCATATCTATTGAAGACGCTACAATAGAATATAACCAAAATGTGTGTAAATTCAGTTAACTCAACTTAATTACTAAAATAGCTAGGTGGATAAAAGCATACTGGTTGACCTATTTTATTTCATGATGACTACTGCACATGCCATTTTACATATGAGAATTCCGAGGTTCAGAAAAACAATGTAACCTGCTTAAAAAGCAAAACTGGTAAAGGAGAGTTGCCTTGGGGTACAGATCAGCCCAGGATTCTCTCCAATGTGAAGGGTGCACTTGCTTGGTGTGCCTGGGACCTGAGTGCTTGCGCACACGTGCACACACACACACACACACACGTAGAATATAGGTACACACACATGCACACAGGCATGCATATACATAGAAACTCACAGACATGCAAACATATGTGCAAATACACATGCGCACACAGAGGCCCACATTCAAATGCACAAACACGTGTGTGACACATGAACAGACACAGATGCACAGAACACATGCGCACAGAGACATGTGATACACTGCATATGGCATTTATTTGTTTGGATACATAAGCTTCAACTTGAAATATAAAAGTTTTCCTCTCTTAACATTTATTATTTCCTTGCAATCACATTCACAGTTCCTTAGAGAGGATGCTACTCAATTCTCTAAAGAGCAACTGGAAGTGTTTGTTTTCCTACATACATCCACAGGCTTCTACTACCTAGTAATTTGTGATTTAAAAAAAAAAAAAAAAAAAAAAAGCAAATATGTTACCTGTTCTTTTACCTGATAATTTTAAATACCCCATACTAAAGATTTTTTTAAAAATAATTCTCTTACTTTAGCCATAATTTTGTGTGTAAGACATAATGAAAAAAAACACTTAAAAGCACCCCCCCCCCAAAAAAAAAGGCCTCCTCATATTCTTGGTTCTGTCTCGTGGCATAACCTTGGCCCAGTGTTTATTTTTATGATTTTTAACTTAGTGGGATGAGAGGGTTGGATAGGTCATCTCTGAGGCACTATCCAATATTGAAATTTGGGAGCTCTTTTGATGGCTGTTATATCCTTTCAGTATCCCTGATGGCATTGCGCCCTATGCCACCCTGATCTGGAGAGTGAAAGAGCATACCCTGCCTACCTACCTGGCTTGCCTGAATTAAATGTCCAGGACAATAGCAGCATAGATGCCACATCTATCTCCTAACCTAAAGATTTAGGAGATAGTAAACATTTAGCCCCTGAAAAAACTGAGTGAGATGATGGTGACTCAGAAGTACCTAATTTTCTTCCTGTTCCACAACTGTAACTCAGGAATGCCAGTGGAATCATCTGTAGTACAGGAAAGCCATTGAACATGAGGCCGGGTGGGTGCATGGAGCTCACTCACTCACCCTTCGCAGTGGATTACAGTGACCCAGCTTCAGCTGGTAGAGGTGGAGGGTACGGTCTCCTACGTCTACCAAACCAGTGTGGAGTCCAGTTCCAGGTACCATCTGGGGGATGCTGCTGTCATCAGTCTTTCATCTGCACATGCTGCGTGTGTTAGCAAGTGTTCACAGTTAAAGTGAATTATTTAATACCGCAAACTGCCAACTCAATGGTGTTCCTGGACATTCGTTCACTTAAATCATTGTCAGCCTGAACACTGATCCACTCCCAAAGTCCTACATAATAAAGATGATACCTCAGATGCATTTCAAGGGATCATCATGCAATCTGGTCTAAGCAAGGATCTTTCTAGCATCATGTCTGTTTTTGATCAACATTACTGTGAGGAAATTTTTACCACTTAATGCATTAACCTGGAGTCACTTGAAAAAACTCCTCTTGAGTAGTTTAAAAAAAAAATCCTAGATCAGGTTTGATATAGCCTCCAGGTGACTGTAAGACAACCAGAAAAGAGGAAGGGCCTCAGGGATTGGAATTTATCATTTTGCCCTGTTTCTTATGTGGCTATGAAGATTCCTAATTATCTTTTGTCTAAAATCATACACCAACTGAGGTTCATTAATAAGGATTCTGTTTCATGAGAAAAAGTAAATGTAACCGTCTTCAAGAAAATCTGAGACCAGCATATGAAATTGTGGCTTATTTCTTGCTTAAATAATGTTACCATTTATTAGAGGTCTATCCCAAAGCCAAGGTTTTGTGTCCATTACTTCTGTTTCTCCCAGTTATACCCTGAGGTTTGACATTGATGAGTATGAGGTTCATAGTGGTTACATAACTTGTTTAGGGTCACACAACTAGCAAGAGGCAGCTGGAATATTAAACCTCATCTTTGTGAACCTAAAGCCAATAAGCTTTCAGCTCCACCCCGGGTGTCTCTCCTACAACTTTAGTTCAGATCTCAAGTGTTTACATGTCAGATGAGTTAATGCAAGAGAAAAGGGATATAGCTAATGAGTCTTTTAGTCTCAGATACACGTGAAGTCAAAGATTTGGAAATGAGTGTACAAGCCCAGGAGATAGGTGCAGAAGGACCAGGAAGAACAGTTAATCTGAAAAAGTGGGCAGGATCAGTTACTGAACTTCCTAGGAAGCCTAGGTTTCATTCTATCATGTGAAACCCAGAGGGACTTCCAAAAACGTCTTTATAATCTTGGAACTGTAGTTATGTCTGCTGCTAGAAGTTATGGCAGGTCTTCTAAATCAAGATAGAATCAATTCCCAGCCATTTCTCCAGGTTCTTGGTCTTTCTCTGTGGTATAATTTGTTGTCTAGGTAGGTTTCTTCATGATTCGAATCACTAGCATGCTTGCACAGTTGTAAAGGTTGAACATTAATTATTCGAAACTCTAACAGGTGATGAGTGCAACACTGAGTCCAATTCAGCTCTCATTCCTTTAGAAATCACCCAAGAGCCAGGCATGGTGGCACACATCTGTAATCCTAGTACTTGGGAGGCTGAGACAAGAGAATCGTAGGTTCTAAACCAGCCTCAGCGGCTTAGTCAGACCCTATTCCAAAATAAAAATAAAATAGAGCTGGAGGTGTAGCTCAGAGGAAGAGTACCCCTGGGTTCAATCCCTAGTAACACACACACACACACACACACACACACACACACACACACGCACGCACACACACCAACAATCAAGATATTCACATTCTTTGTAATAGAGCATATGTAAAAATTGCTTAAGTTTTAAAAATTATATATTGGAATCTTGACTATGGAGACTTGAGGTCAAATGGCCAAAGAGTCATTCATTACTTGTATTGCTCTGGAAAAGTCCTCTAACCTTACCTTCAAACTTAGAGAATTGGAATGGACAGCCTTGTAAGTTGTCTTTGGGGCACACAGTAACCTGGACAAGGGCCCTGAGAAGGTCACCAAAGGGGAAGTGGACCACCAGAGGTTCCTTGATGTAATCACAGAAAGGAGTTTCAGGACAGGTCATGGTGAGGCACAGAGTGATTTTACTGAGATGAGGAAAAAAAGTACATACTCTGAGAAATAGGGTAGTGTACTGGAGTTGAAGGGAAACACACTAGCCACATCGTGTGTGTGTGTGTGTGTGTGTGTGTGTGTGTGTGTGAACTCAGGGACATTCTACCTCTCAACTACACCTCAGCCCTATTTTATTTTTTATTTTGACACAGGGCCTCACTATGTTGCTGAGGCTAGCCTTGAAGCTGTGATCTTCATGTCTCAGCCTCCCAAGTACTGGAATTACAAGTATGCACCATCACACCCAGCTACCAACTACATCTTAGCTAGGCATATTTATACATGTAAAATCTATAGTAAAGGTACATAACCTAAGAGAATGTTCTTAGTTCTTCCTTGTGTGGAGACTTGATATATTAATTATTACTTCTTAGGCGTTGTTTTCTTCTTTGTTCTTGATTTAAAATGTCTAAGAATTTCCCTCTCAGGGTATTTTGTTTTTTTAACTTAAAAACAGTACTGCATTGTTATAACATTAAGGGTTTGATTGAAGATGTGATACACAGTTGAGGTAAACAGTTGACCTATGCATAAGGTCTAATAATTGATTCATTGTGCGATTTGTGATCAGAGTACATGTAAGCGAATCATGGCCACTCTTCCTTTGTCCCTCATGTTTCCTTTTTATCTATCCTATGTCTTCTATCCTACCTATGAAGGACATGAAAATACTAAAGGGTTTTCTAAAGGACCCTTAATTTTTAGGAATAAAATGTCAACTTGCATGTCACAGCTATTTGAAATTTAGAGTTGTAACAGACCAAAGAATGTTATGTACATATATGAATGTATCACTATAAAGCTTACTATTATATACAATTATAATGCACCAATATATTATTTTAAAAGGAGGAGAAATCTTAAAAAGATGGTATACCTGCCTCCTAATACATGGTAGATAAACTGGAATGACACCTTAGTATCAAAAGCTTATGCAAGCATCTGATGTGCCTCCCTGTTTTCTCTATATCCTAGTGCTATGTCTGATCACTAAAAAAAAAAAAAAAAAAAAAAAAAAACCTCTATATACACTATATACAGGCATACTCTTTCACACACATATGCCATATTTCAAGATGAGTTTGAGACATGTAATAGTATAGTAAAAATCATATGCACATGACAAGCAGATGCACATATGTGTGTATAAAAACATATTCATTTTTGTGTGTTCAAATTGAACATGCAAATACATACTTCAAAATGACATTTTCTGCCAATGTTCTTGGTGGAATTTTACTGTAATTTAGCTGATAATTATGATCCCAACCGGGAAAGAGGAAAAGCAGAGGGCATGAGTAAGAAAGAGGAAGAGAGTAAGTTGCAGAGAGGAAACAATGTAGGGGAGTTTCTCTAAGGCCAAACTAGTAGGGAGGGGAGGCAGAGCAAACCGAGGCTACCTATCAATCTAAAAATGGCAGTGATGGCAGGATAAAATTTTGAATCAGGTAGCTTCACCTGTCAGATTCAGAGCGAGGCAGGCCTGGGAGTCAGGGGTGGGAGTACAAGAAGATGGGAAAAAAGCAATTATTTTCTGGGCTCTGGATATGTTTTAGCTGATATTTCTGAAAAGAATATTGGCTGGTTGGGCTGTTTTCCTCTTAAATTGCTTATTATAAAAATCTTGAGGAAAACACTGGATTGAGGGCTCCAGAATGATTCAGCGCTCTTATTTGTAAGCCCCAAGTCCTGTCTCTAATGCAGCTTTTGTCTGGAGAGGCAGCAGCTCCACTCTGCACACAATGCGGATCACCGGATCCAGGAGCTCTTTTGTTGGCACGCTGCTGCAGAGACGTGAAGACAGTCCTCCTTGTTGCTTACCAATCAATGCTCCAGACACAGGGGATTTTTCTTCCCCAGGCAGGAAAGAGCCTTTCTACCCTGTTTTCAGTGGGGAAAACATTTCGGCATAATCCAAAGAAGTGGAAAGAGGAAGAAACATAGCCACCCCCCACCACATAGGCACACACCCCCTAGGCAGAGAGGAGCCGCATACAAGCCACTTGCGGCATTAATTCTTGCTGCTCACAGCCTGCTCGCTTGATAAAGACCTTGTCATTCCAAAGCCCGCAATGCAAAGCCACTTGCCTCAATCAACTGACACGCACTCACAGCCCTGTGGCTCTCCCCTGTCTGGCCTTTGTCTGTTCATCTCTGGCTGGGTGGTGTTGTCGCATCTCATGTCCTTTTATAGCATCTTAGATCAGAATTCCAGCATAGAGCTGGAAAGGAGCTTATTGGTCAGCTATCCCAACCTCCTTTTTTTTTTTTCTTTATAAATAAAAATCTAAGACCAGAAAGGGAATCTCACACAAAGCCTGTTTTAGAAGCCATGGCTCTTGCTACACCATACAGCAGTGCTCTGCTTTTCTTTTGGAGCAGCTGAGCTATGCCTTAGCCCTCAGACATTCTGTGTCTGCTCCCTAAGCACCTGGGGCTCCTTGGTGTTGTGATGCCCTAGGATTTGGCAAAGCAAAGACTGCAACTTTCCTGGACTTACACCTTAGCAGCATTGAAAGAGGTAAAGGCTTCATCACTGGTGAAGTTTCGTGTTCTCACAAGACTCACAGAGGCCCCTGTGTGGTAGCCGTGAATGTGAGCCCATTTACAGATGAAGCACAAGCTGGAATTCACCCCCTTACCCAGGGGTTCCGATTCCAAGACCAGTCCCCTGCCCATCTTGTCACACTCGTCACACTTGTCACACCTCCCAAAGCTTAACACCAGAACAGCTTGTTCTGTTGTGCTCACTCTTGGGCACAGCTGTGCCCAGTATATTGGACACTGTCCTTCACACTGGCTGATTCTCCTTAGTAAGGTCTTAACTGGCAGGTCACTTCCTCAAAAGGGCTGTTTCACCACCCAGTCACTCTTTATTCTATCACCTGACTTTATTGTCTTCATAGCCCATATCTGTATCTGAAATGAGCATGTCTTTTAGTTTGTTTTACTTGATTATTGTTTCCTCTCTCCAAAATAGAAGTCCCATGTGATCCTGGATCTTATTTGTGTACATTTCCAATGTTTTAATAGTTACAGTAAATGAGCAGTACTAATAATGTCGCTCTCAGCCACTCCATTTCTTCCAGTGATTTACTAGAGATCCAGGTTAGGGACTTGGCCTGGGCTGTGGTACAAAACAATGACCTGAAATAGTTATAGAGTGCAGACCTATAAACTTCATAGAATTTACACCATACCCTAACCAAATAAAAAAAAAAAAAAAACTGGCCACAGACTTATTGACAGGAAGAGGGATAGAGATATTTTTAAGATGGCTATATTAGCCGGTGTGGTGGCACATGCCTGTAATACCAATACTTGGGAGGCTAAGACAGGTTTGAGGCCAACCTGAGCAAATTACCAAGAGCCTATTTCAAAATAAAAAATAGGGCTGAGGTAAATCACCCCTGAGCTCAATCCCCAGTATCCCCAGTAACACACACACACTATGGTTCACATTGAAGGAAAGCATTGCAACAGCATGATGCAGGACTATTGTTATTTAGGATAGACTGAAAGGCAGATAGATGATGTCACCAATACTCACCTTAGTACACTTGGCCTCTAAGAAAAGGGTCCATGCGTGATGGGAGAAGGAAATGCTCTATCTGAATCCCACTAATGAGCTCATGCCCCTGCTCCCCACCTAAAGTGTTTGCCATATGTATGCACATAACTTCTCTTTATGTTTCTCATGAGAAAGTTAGTTTGTGGCTATGCCCATTTTCCAGAAGGAGAAACCAAGGTACAAGGAATCTCTGTGGTGCCCAAGGATTTGTATATCATTCCAGCCTCCTTGGCAGCGGAGGACCCTATTTACTGCCATCTCACTGAAAATTATAACAGAGAGAAGGAAGCAGGAGCAAACAGAAGAGAGGCACCCTGAACAATTGCAATCACTTTGCATTGTTCCAACCAAGGGCATGATTAGAATTGTGGATACTCAGCATGGGCTACCACTTCACCAGCACATTGATTCACAAACCCCACGATCAGAACAAAGTCCCTTTAGGTGATCCTGAGATTAGATAAATGGTCATGGAGGAAGATTGTTGTCACCACTGAAGGACTGGAGTCCTTCCCATTTGCTGCCCAGAAAGAAAAGCCAAAATAAGGAGAATCCCACTTTCCTACAGGGCATATATAAACCACTAATAGAGGATTTGCCTAAAGAAAATGAGACTCCTTACGAAAGACAAAGTAGAGCCAGCCACTCATTCTCTGAAAGAGAAATTCAATATTTTATATGTCGCATCATATATAAGGGGTTAATTTAAGAGATATACTTTTCATAAAACAATACCAAATGAGATTGGGTTTTATTTGAGTTTTACAAACTTTGTCTATGGTAGCAATGGGTTGAGCACTTGTAATGAGGCTGTGGAGTGCTAGCTTTCATAAGCAAGGCACTTAAATCCTCTGAACCTTGGATTCTTCATCTCTAAGATACAGAAAATAATACCTCCTTCACCAGGTTCCTGGGAAGATGAAGCAGGATGTGTGTATTTACCCATGTGCAAGAAAATAAGTGCTCCGTAAGGGAACCTGAATTCACAGCTCTATCATAGCAGGATCTTAAGAGAATCTACACAGTCTCTGTGCTCTTCTGCACATGGAACAGACTTTGGTACACATCTATCCTTATATAAATTTTAATGTCTTCCTAGGCTTCAACACTGATATGTTTGTTGAAAATTACAGAGTTATGGCTGTCCAAACAGTTCCTCCAAGGCTCAGCCTCCCACACTGCAGGAGGCTAATTTAGACACAGCTGCTGATATTTACAAAGTGTTACCAGAGCCCTCAGGCCAGTCTTAGAACCTGGTGTGCCCACAACTACCACTGTAACTAAACCATCTAAAGTAGCAGGAGGCATCTATAGTTGCTGTGCCTGTCAAAAGTTTATTTCTCAGGTGCCCAAGTCTTCAGAAAACATGTTTCTCTATTGCAAAGGCCTAGATTTCTGTCAATCCTACAACTAATAAAGGATTGAAGAACACTGAATTTCAAGATTCTTACCAGCATAGACTTATTTCAAAAAAATCCATACGAGATAAAAACACACGATTAATTATTTCAAATTTTAATTGTTTAGGAGTACTCCACATAGAGAAATTATTCTGTCTGTGTGTGTGTGTGTGTGTGTGTGTGTGTGTGTGTGTGTGTGTGTTACATAAAGGAATTCGTAAGAGGAGAGAAAAAGACTAAAGCAATTAATTTCCAGCTTTAAACAGATTAATTTTACTAATAATCAAAGTTTCATGGATCTAGAACTCCTTAGAAGATCCATTTTTCATTTTGATAGTGGCTACATTTGCTGATAAATATTTCTGTCACATTAAATATTTCTTGTGCTGTGTTAACCATCCCAAGAAGGTTCATATTGGCCTAAGCTGATAAATATTTGTTTTTCATAGAAAATTTCACCTAGAGGTTTTCTGAGGTAATTCTCTCAAACAGGGTTGAGAGTTATACACTGAGAGTAAGTTGCCTTCTTGGGTCCATTTCCGATATTGTCACACTATCATCTGACCCTTACCCCCAAAGAACTAGCACCTGTCTCATGGAGCAGGAGGCCCACAGCTATCTGTGGCTTGGATATCTGTGGGTAGTAAGGATGATTCATGGGACCTATATAATGTCTTCTTCATCCAAGAACAGGCCAGTAGTCCAAGTTACAAATCCATAGCAATCTTGAACTTGGATTTCATATGCAGTACTATTGATAGTCAACATATTCATCAAGAGAAGTAGGAGGAAAACTGGAGATCATCAAGGTCTCTAGGAATAAACTACATATTGCTGTATATGCAGGTGTCCAGGAATAGTAGATTATAGACACGAGATCTCTGCATTAAGTCTGATTCCCACCAGGTAGTAAAGAAAAGAAAGAATTCTCAGTATAACACCATGCTCTCTCCTAGCTGTTTAGCTTCACGTGTGTAGAGCAGTAAGAGCAGAGGACCAACAAGGAGGCACACACACACATACACACACACACACACACACACACACACACACACACACACACGGGACAGCTGACCATCCAGGGATTATTTCACAATGCAGATACATTTTTGAAGAAGGCAAGTTCTTAGAAAAACAAAAACAAAAAAGAACTGGTATGATGTCAAGATGCAGGGGCCTTTTTTGATGACAAAGGTATATGTGGATTGAAAAGACAGTAAGTAATCACTTCTCTTAAAGATTCTAATCAAGATAGATGAGAAAGATATACATCTATGTCTCAAAATAACCAGTCAGAGCATTGTACCAAAAGGAAACCAGGGCCTAGCATAGCTTCAAAGCAGTGAGCTCTTGTTTTGGGCTAAAGGTATAAGTCAGCTCCTTGTATGAAAATGTGTGATGTAGCTACAGGAAGTTAAGTGTGTACGGTAATGGAAGTAGATGTGTCTAGATGAGAAAGGTGGAAGACTTTTCCAACGCAGGCGAGTTAAATGCCTCTTGGAGCTGTTTAGCTCTGAGTGCAGTATTTTTAAAAACAAGGCTATAGCTCACTTAGAGGTAGCTTAGACGAGTAGGGCCAACATGAAAAAGAAGCCCTGAGTGCAGACTGAAGGTGATAGGAAGGTAGCCAGCTTCAAATGCCTGAAGAAATGTCATGTGAAGCAGAATTGCATTCATTCTGTAAGACCTAGGAGACCCAACAGCCTGAGCTGACAGCCAGAGACACTAAAACCTGAATCCTGAGACCTGAGTCCCTAAAATAAAAATACTTCCCATTGATCAGATTACAGGAAAATGTTTATTGCAAACATTTATTGTAAAAATTTACCCCTTGTTCTACAAAACCCAGAACAAGAGGTAAATATTTGTTTAGGAATGAGTCTTTGGGTAACTGAATTTAGTGGTATATAGAAACACTATGGGTAGAAAGAGATGATAGCTATTTTCCCTTTGCAAATAACTTATGAACATATAAAAAGGGAAAGGAAAAGTTTTATATCACTATGTAAGAAAGACAATAAAAGCCACTAGATGTAATAGCCCTTATATATTAAACATACTCAGAAACACACACAAAAACACACATTTATGCAGGTATACACAAGAAAGGGAGCAAAAATTAATCAATTGTTCTCACTTTTTTCTCTTAAAATGAGAAGGGGGATTAGTTGATTGTTAAGGTTTCTTTCATCCTTTTCCTTTCATGATTCTGTCAGAATCCTTTGAAAGCAAAGAGAAATGAAGAGTAGAACTTGGTTTGTAATCGTCATATATTAAGTTGCAAAAAAAAAAAAATAGGATAATGACAAAAGAGGAGACCTACTGAGTACCTGGAATTATTGAAAGTCAGACACTTCCTCAAATTAACAGCAGTGTATGTTTCCCAAACTGCTTTTACATCAGTTTACGTCAGTTTCCCAAATTCTAGAATGGATTGCCAGATGCAAGTTGGGATTGAACCAGATTAAGAAGCTTTGGCAGCTAGAAATGGAAATAAGGACTTGTCACACACCAAAGTAGAGATGTTAAAATGGTCTCAATCATAATGCCTCCCTTTACTTGAATGCCCTCTTTCCCTGTTTACTTGATCCCCAAGGGCTTGGGGAAGAGCATGTGGCTGATTCTGTAAAAATAGTGATCACAATTGTGTCTAGAAAACAGATCTGATGGTACATCAATATTTTGACATTCCTAAAAAAAAGGCAGTAGTATATAACACAAGGCATTAGAACAATTGAACCAGTATGTGATAGATGCTAATCGCCTTGACTTTCTTCAATAAGGCATCATGTGTAGGAGAATGTTCCCTTGGGTTAGATCAAATCCCTCCTCATCCACTTACCAACTGAGTGAATTATGTTAAAAAGTCATTTACATTCACTAAACTTTAGATTCTTCAATGTACAGTGGATTAATAATGCCTACCTTACAAGGTTTTTGTAAAGATGAAGTAAGATCAGATATGCAAAAGAATTTCACTAGGTGCCTATCAATTAGTAGACACCCCATCATGTTCTTTCCTTCTTTTCTTAAAATTAAGCAGCTCAGGGAAACTGTAGGGATAATGGCTCACTCGAAGGGAATATAGATCCAGTGAAATCAGGATAGTCAACTCTTATTGATTTACTGCCTTTTCTCCAAGAAGTAGTAATAATAGAACATGACACATCTCTCTGTAAAGAGATTTATAGCTTTACAAAGGACTTGGATATTTCCTCTCTGGTCCTTGAAACAGCTGTGATGTGGGAGCTTGGAAACTCAACTGACAGGTGAGGAGCTGAGACTCTGGAAGTTCAAGTGTCTTGTCCCTAAACAAGCTGCAAGAACCAGAAATTGAATCTTAAGGCTTCTGACCCAAGGGTCCACCACACCCCAGTAGCTTCTTTTTCTGGTTTTCAAAGCTCCTTCTGAAGCCAAACCCTAAGCATCTAGAAAGGGATGTCAACAAACACTTGTTGCTTTAGAAGATAGGTAATCTAGCCTGGCATGGTGAGGCACGCTTGTAATCACAGCATTTGGGAGGCTGAGACTGGAGGATCTGGGTTCGCAGTCAGCCTCAGCTACCTAGTGAGGCACTCCGCAACTTAGTGAGACCCTGTTTCAAAATAAAAAGAATAAAAAATAGAGCTGGGGATGTAGCTTGGAGGTAGAATGCCCCTGAGTTCAATCCCCAGTACCACAAAAAAAAAAAAAAAAAAAAAAGAAAAAGAAGATAGGTAATCTGCCCCACGCCCAGGCTTTGCCTTTCAGGAGCCATTGTGCCGCAGATGCCCTTTTCTCCCTTTTTTCACAAGGCTCCAGAGCAGGGGCAGTGCCTGGACTCTTACATCAATCCTTGAAGTGAAGCCATATCCACTATCTGCACTTTTAATGATTTGGCTATTTTTGTAGTTCTATTTAGGAAGTTCAACATGTATCAAGGAAGTCCTTTAAAAGTGCAATGGGACAGACTAATCGAATACAGCTTGTTTATCTTTCCATTAGTGGAATCCATAAAGCTGAAAAGAAGGATTCTGAGATAAGAGGGATTTACTTAGGATCCTGTAAAAGCAAACCCACCAACCTGTTTCTTTGTTAACACAGAGGAGGAACATGAAAGAATTATGTAGCCTTCGAGAACCCTGAGCCGGTAAGCATACAGAACTAGCAGGTTCCTGTCATCTTTACTGGCACATAAAAGATGTTCCCAGGGTGGGGAGTGGAGTTGTTTTGTTTTGTTTCAATGTCCCACTGCTTTTTGCAAGAAATAGACTTTAAATCTAGTCCAGGTAGTGATGGATGATCATAATATTTCTTTGTCCTTCCCCAAGACAGGGTAATTGTGCACCATGCCTGGTAGTCAGCGGTCATTTTTAATATTTAAATGACATCTCAGCTGAAGATTAAAATTTATAAAGTTCAGTAAGATCCTAGGGAAAAATATAGGAAGGGACTTGTACTTTCAAATGCTATGAAACACATGGACCTCCCATGCCAGGCTTAAGCATTAAAACATTTAAGATTCTTTATAATTCTAGAAGGGTAGCACCCTTCACACACACACACACACACACACACACACACACACACACACACACACATACCTTTTGCATTAACAAATCTTGAAGTTAATTTCAAAGAGAAAGATTAAATTTTGTTTTTAAAAACCTATAATATAACCTTAGGACCCAGCATGTTGAAAAAGCAATTAAATAATGATGGGGAAACACAGTAGCAATTCTAAGTGGAAGAAAATAGTGATAAGTATCATGATAATCATTACCTTGAAACATCCTCAGACACTTGGCAGAGATGGTCTAATTATTCTCCTGTACCTCCCTCATTGGAAAGGTGTTATTATTTCCATTCTGAAAACAAATATAATACCTACTCTCAATTTAGAAGTGTCATTTCTTCTGAGGAGATTCCTTATTTGTTTTCTTGTTCATCTTCAAATTATGAGACTTAGTCCCCCACATTAAGTAATTCTGCAGAGTAAGAGATAGCATAGGCTGTGTTTCTATGAATGATTGATTAAAATTTAATGCTTTCCCAGAATTTCAGTCATATTCCCTATAAATTATAAAATGTCCACAATTCTAGAAATTAAAAAGGATAGGATACAAAATAAGTATAACTAGAAATTCTAGTGTTTTTTTCCTGAGCTTACCTGGGGATTGGACCCCTTTTAAAATGAAGAGTAGAGAGAAGAGGTGGAGAAACAATTACCATGGTTCCTTCCTTCAAATAAATCTTGAAACTGCAGCTGTCACACTGATTTCTACCTGGAGCTAAAGTGTGGAGTAAAAGAGAAGGAAGAAAAGTGAAAGAAAGAAATGTCAAAGGAAGCAGGAAAAGAGTGGGTAATGGCAACACTGAGTGGCTATTCCTAATTTTTTTAAATTTTTATTAATTTTTTAATTGACATATAATAACAGTGGATATTTATAGGGTAAGTGTGATGTTTTGGTACACATGTACCACATTTAAATGCCAGGACATAGAAGACTTCTGAAGAGCTGCTGTGGTCATTAGCCAGGGCTGCCTTGGTAAAATGCCATATACTAGGTGGCTTCAGCAATAGAAATTTATTTTCTCCCAGTTCTGGAGGTTGGAAGTCCAGGATTGAGATGTCTACAGGGTTGTTTCTACTAATCCTCTCCTTGGCTTGCAAATGTATATATTATTGCTGCATCCCCACATGATCTTTCCTTAACGCACACGAATTCCTGCTGTTTCTTTCTGTGTCCCAATTTCATCTTCTTATAAGGACACTGGTGAGATGCGATTAGGGCCCATCCCTGGGGCCTCATTTTAACTTAATTACCTCTTTAAAAGCCCTATCTCTAAATAAGGTTACATTCTGAGGCATTGGGTAAGAGCTTCAACATATGAATTTGAAGGAGACACAATGCAGCCCATATCAGATGCTTTTATTAAAGAGCATCTTGGGCTTTCAGGGGGCCAGGTTATGGGAAATGTGACTAATCACAGGGTATAAACACTGGAGGAAGCAGTGGGCAGTGCTTTACACCCACACCCTTCAGTCAGCTGATCTGAGTCAAATTCTCCAGTTCAGTGGTCCCTAAAGGTGAATCCCTTCACCTGCTG
This sequence comes from Graphiurus murinus, assembly GCA_004027655.1. NCBI lineage: Eukaryota > Metazoa > Chordata > Mammalia > Rodentia > Gliridae > Graphiurus > Graphiurus murinus. Next base: position 93,906 of record PVLC010002576.1, read on the forward strand.
GAGACTCCAAAGGTTCAATGATGTGCCCCCCCACACACACACATAGATCCTTGAACTATATATACATATTGCCACCTCTCTCTTTCCATAACATAACAAGTAACAAATCCAAGCATTCCTCTTGTCATGCTCTGAGAAAAGCACTTTTTGCTCCAAGCTCTCGTATTTTCAGCAGGTTTTCCCACCCGTGATTTATACCAGATGGCCTCACCAGGGAGTGTCTCACGAAGAGTCTCACGAAGAGCACACGCATTTGCTCTGTGCTGGTAATCTCAGGTCACACAGTCAGCTGGAAAGTCAACAGCCGCACCTGCTGCCAGCTGTGCTAGTTGGGCAAAGTAAAGTAGATCCTTGGTGACAGAGCTGAAGGGAACAATCTTCAAGAAGTTCTTTCCAAAATGTCCCAAACAGTCACAAAACACATGAATATATATAGTGCTATCACTTCAAGAAAACTTGATATCAAATATCCTAATTTTAAATCATGTGAATGGGGGTTTATTTTCACATTATAAATGAAACCTCCACTTCAGAAAATTGCCATTAGTTCCTTGGTCTCTTTAAATGCACAAGTTTTGTGCATTTCTCATATGACTTGTTGGGAAAATTGTGTGTTTACTTTATGTAATTACATAAAACAAGTAGAAATTCTTGTGTTCATGCTTTCATTTAACGAGTACTTTGCCACCTAAGTGGAAGATGGTACCAAACCCTAGGAACACAAAAATGAAGGAAGAGATCACAGTCAACTGGAGAAGAAAGGAAAGTAAATAGGCACAATTTAGATAGAGCAGCAGTTCTCGAACTGGGGCACACATCAGAATCATGTGGAGGACTTATTCAAGCCCAGATTTCTTGTTGCGTACTCCTTCAAGTTTCTATCAGTGGGGACGAGGCTTGGCATTTCTGACAAGTTCTCTGGTGCTGCTGGCTCAGGGAGTACACACGGAGAACCACTGGTCTAGAGTTACAAGTGTCAAGGGCTATGGAAGTTCTGAGGCGGTATTCCCCGCCCTGGTTGGGGTGGGTGGAGAGAGGAATTCAAAGAGAGCTTCCTGGAAGTGAATTTTAAAGGACCAAGGAGGAAGGATAAGGATGGAGAGAATGGTACATGCTGAACACATTCAGTTCTAAAGGACAAAAGCGGGAGAGAGTGCATATGATTTGTTAAAAAAAAATGCAAACAATTCCTTAGCCATGATAAAGTTTGAGTTTGAAATAGTCATGGGAGATGACGCTGGAGTAGTATACAAGTTTCATGGCTGTGATTATGGGCCTCGTTTGAATATTGTCCTGTAGGTGATCATGTAGCCATTAACCCCTAGACTTAGACTTGGAGCTGGAAGGAACAATCCCTGGTAGAACTCTGTCCACAATTAGTTGTCTTCAAAAGAGGCTGCTTTCCAATATTGGGAAAGAAATCTTTGACATTATTTGGAAGTGCCAAATCTCACTGGCGGTGATATGAGAGTAGAAAGGATGGATTGATCGCATGTGAGAGGACCTGGGTGGGAGTAAACTTTTGCCATTGACCAGTGAGCTTCAGTAAAGAAGCATTTGAGTACCTTGAAAACTATGATTGTCTCTTGGAAAACCCTGAGCCTCACCCAACTCTCTCTCATCTCACAAAGGAGGAATGCCTGGCCTGAGAAGGAGAGCTGGGGGGAGGAAGACCACTGTACCACGGGTTCTAATGAACTGTGCTTCCCTCCTTTCTCTCCAGGAGAAGATGATGATGACGATGAATGCGGGGAGGAGAAGCTGCCCTCCTGTTTCGATTATGTGATGCACTTTCTGACTGTGTTCTGGAAGGTCCTGTTTGCCTTCGTCCCTCCTACAGAATACTGGAATGGCTGGGCATGTTTCATTGTCTCTATTCTCATGATTGGCCTACTGACGGCTTTCATCGGTGACCTGGCTTCCCACTTCGGCTGCACCATTGGCCTGAAAGATTCTGTGACTGCGGTCGTGTTTGTCGCCCTTGGAACTTCAGTGCCAGGTAGAGGATGCTTACACACTTGCCTTCTTGATCCTTTCTTCCCTATAATTTCAAAGGCTGTGATAACAAACCAGGTCTGTGAAGGATGAGAGTCCAGAGGTATAAATAATGTCACCGCTCAAGTGTATTGTCAAATAATGGCTCTTCTCAGGGTTATAAAGCTGGTCAGTATCATTATGCTGACAACAATGAATTCCCAGAGGGTCTCCATGACCTGCATGGAGAAAGCAGATAGAGTGATGAATTTTCAGATAAGCTTCCCCTTCTAGTGAGTACTTTGGAAACATGAAATACCAAATCATCTTCAAGAACAAGTTTTCTTTTATATATTTAGTAAGGTTTGGATTATTCCTATAAAACTCTATATTCATCTGAGTAACTGAGATAAAATATTTACAAGATATTTGAAAAATATTATCTTGATCCAAGTATTAATGGGAATTATAAGGAAGAAGACATTGATCAGAACAGGAAAAATAATTTTGACAAAAGCAAGTAGGCCAAGTGTATATTTCATAGAAATCCCTTCATGCATTCCTTACAACCTGAATTTTTCTTCTAAGCTACAACTGTGGTTCATTATATTTACTCCAAATTCTGAGTAAAGCATCAACACCCTAAACATTAGTAGCAGTAGATTTTTTCATTTTGGTGGGCATCAGAATTACCTGTCTTGTTGAAAAAATACAAAAGTCTGAGACCCATCACAAACCTATGGAAGATTTAGGTGTAGAGTCCAGAAATGTTTAGTTTAAGCACATAAATGACTCAATCACACACAGCTTATTATAACTGGAATTCTAGACCTGCCCCCCCAGCACTAGTTGGTATCTTGACAGACATACAGCCTTAACTTTGAGCAGCAAGACTCACATTCTCTATAAGTAGCAGGTCAAGAATAGAAAGGCAAAGGCTGGAAACAAATATATCCCAGCTGATGGTGCCAATCACTGCCCATTTTCCACATTCACCACAGTCTTGATCAAGATGCTATGATTTCTACTAAAACTTGTCATAGTTGGCAATCCTGGCTTTGGGGTTGAGTCTGAAAACAAATACAGGTTATATCAGGTACGGTCATGTGTCAGTTAATGATAGTGATATGGTCTGAGAAATGGACCATTACGTGATTTTGTCATTGTATGTACATCATAGAGTACATGTATACACTAAAATAACTGTGACATCACTAGATAAATAATCTTTGTGTGTGGGAGTGGATACTGGGGATTGAATTCAGGGGCATTCTATGTCTGAACTACACCCTCAGCCCTTTTTAATTTTTATTTTGAAGAAGAGTCTCGCCTAGTGAGGATCTCACTAAATTGTGGAGGCTGGCCTCAAACCTACAATCCTCCTGTCTCAATTCTCCCAAGAATTGAGATGACAGTGTACCACCGCACCCAGCTTAGACTATTAATCTTATCGACTACCACTATATATGCAGTCTGTCATTGGCCCAAATGTCATTCTATGGTGTGCAACTGTCTTCCTTTTCAGTGGAATTCACCCGTTGTTCTTCATGCAGTTATTTATCCCTGCAGCCACTGTGGACATGTTGCTTAACCTCTCTGAGCTTCATTTGTAAAATAGGGATGACTACACTTAACATGCAGAATTTTGGTAAGATTAGAGAAAATGTTGGAATAAAAATTACTCATCTAATAAAGCATATGGGATATAGAAATAATTCAATAAGATAGCAGTTCCTAAGGTTATTGTTTATGTTGTATAATTAGGGATAATCTGACCAGTATAAATCCATAGTTGTGCCGGGCATGGTAGTGCATGCTTGTAATCCCAGTAATCCCAGTACATAGGAGACTGAGACCGGAGGATCCGGGTTCTTGGACAGCCTCAGTGAGGCCCTCTGCAACTTAGTGAGACCCTGTTTCAAAATAAAGAATAAAAAATAGGGCTGGAGGAGTAGTCCGGAGGTAGAATGCCCCTGGGTTCAATCCCCAGCACTGCAAAAAAATAAACAAACAAATAAATAAATAAATCCATAGTTGTCATAAGTAACCCTAAGTAAACACGGATAAACTGTTCAGATTAATACTGGTCATCCACAACATATGGTGCTATTATCCAACTGCTTGAACACTGGACTCCTAATTAAGAGGTCCTCACATGGTTTTGGAGTCTAGCTGTATTAATGGATGAGCTAAATGATTCAGAGAGAACTCTTACCCTTGCCTTAGTGAGTACAGCTACTCAGTCTTACAGATAGCTATTGATTCTCAGAGAAGCCCACTTATGTCTGCACAGTTGTTTATCTGGTCTCCACTTTGAATTTTTTTCAAAATTTACCAGAGATTAACTGATGAAGAGGAAAATTTAAAATTTCACAATCTTACATTGTTCTGTTTAGAGAATATATACAACTAAAGATACTTAACACTAGGGTGGTTCATGGCCTCAATCTGAGCTTATTATAGAAAAGTGCATTTTAGAGTCTTTTTTCTCTCAGATGTAAATCACTGCATCAAACAATGTCTGAGTTAGCACACACTGTTGGCTTGGTTTCATAACCCTTGAAGAGAATATGTGCAAATTATGATAATAAAAGCAAAATTAGGCTTATCATGACAGTTGTCTAAAATCAGCCTATCTTTCTGAGGGGCGGCAGTGCATTCTTCCAAAAGCATCTTTTATTTTCAAAAGGTTAAAAATATTTTTCCTACATCAAATTCTTATGCTTGAATTTTTTATATTTCCCAATGCCTCCTTTTCAATATTCCAAAAAGGATTCCTTTTTCTATATGCCAATCTTCCAAAAGTCTCTATATATCTTGTTTTAATAAGCTCTTTGGAAAAGTATGGCAACCATATGTCTAAAATTTATTTTTTTCTTGTAATATGAAATGTGGACTGTAGAAAACTTTAATGTTTAGAGGAGCTATGTATGTATTTTTTCTCTAAAAGGCAACTCAGAACCCAAGCTGAGATGTCAAGAAGTAAGAAACCCTATGGGGGGAGAAAACAACAGAATCATTAGTTGTGGAAATGGCTTCTCTACTCCACCATAAATGCTTCCCAGTGGGACACATGATTTCTTTGCTCTATTATGGGGAGAACGCCTATAACTTGCTGCAATGTTAACTATGAAGCATGTTCCCCAAGCAATATATACATGGGTAATTTCAGATAATCATATCCATATAAATAAGTATTTTCTCTCCCCTAAGCCCATGCAAATAGAAGAAGATGCTAGATAAAGGTAATATTTCTGACTTTATTCTTCAAGCCTGCTGATTCAGAGCAATGTTTTATTATATACCCTGACTCCTAAAATGAAAATAAAAATAAAATGAGGCTGTTGTTTTTAGATAACAAAGTCCAGTCGCTGCAAGGTAGAAGAATAAAAAACAAAACAAAGCAAAGAGCCTAATTCTCTTCTCTTACAGTCTGCCATCTGCCATTGATGGGCATTGGTCCTGGGGTCCAGATTCTTATCTCAGGTGACGTCCTCACATGTTTCCTTCAGTAGAAAGGCTCCTGTCTAGGATTTGATGAACTGTTTACTCTGCCATAGATTCTTAGATTGCAATGGCCAGATAGGCATTGAAAACTTCCCCATGCTAGTCCTTCATCCTCTGCGCAGGATTAAATATCTATGTATCTCATTGAAAGTATTTTCTAATATATTGCTAGAAAGCTACCAGAAAAAGCTTATGGAGTTTCAGGTGAGACAGGGTATCTTCTTTATATGAGCTGGCTTCAAATGCTTATTAAACTCTACTGGCAGAAGGCACTCATAGGGGTCCCCAATCACCCCGACCCTCAGTGTCTTTACAAGAACTTAAAGACCTGTACTTCTCAGTAAAGGAAAGAAGAAAAGGCTCCCAGAAAAGTCTCTTCCCACTCTGAACTGTTGAAGTGAGCCAGAGCCTGGTCTCTGGCCCTCTCCTTTTCTCAGCCCATGCTCACTTCCTGGAAGTAGTCTTTATGGTTTGAATGTCACCTCTATGGCAATGATGGCCAACTGTTACCTCTGCCCTCTACTTTCCCTTGAGCTAGATCAATATACCATCTGCTTTTCTCATATCATGCTGAGTGTATAATTTTCAGCTCAAAATCACCATGTCCAAAACAAAATTATTGATTTCTATCACCTAAACCTGTTCCTTCCAGATCTTGCCTTTCCCAGGAAAATAGTAACATAGTCCACCCAGGAGTCCTTGATTCCCTTTTCCTCCTACCTGGAGACAATCCTACAGAGCTTTCCTCCAAAGTATGAATTGAGCAGGCCCACTTAGCTCTCTCCCCACCATGGCTGTACTAGTTTACACAGCTGTTCTCTTACCCAGACCTCAGTAGCTTCTGTCTCTGGACTTCTGCTGGAGATTATTTTGAGATGTAAATCATGTTATTGCTTACAATCTTCCAGTGACTTCTTATTTCACTTAAACTCTAGAATCATCAAAGGCTTACAAAGATCACTCCCTGATGTCCTACTGTGGTCTCCTCCTTGCTCAGTGTTCTTTGGGCCCACCAGCCTTTTTCTCTCCTTCAGACACCAACTTCACTCCTCTCTCAGGGTTGCATTCACTGTCTAAAATGCTCTTCCCCTTCACTTACACAAGACTGCCTCTTTGTCTTCTCATCTGAAATACCTCATCTCATAAGTACCTCATCCTAAGTACCTTCTGAGAGGCCTTTCCTAACCACCATATGTGAAGCAGTCAATTGGTTCTCCATATTATCTCACTCTGTTTTCTGTAGGATAATTGTTAGTTTCTGGAATTTTAAAAATGTTATTATTGCCTAACTCTCCCCACCAAAATGTTAGCTTCATGCGAGCAGCAATGCTATCCTTCTATCCATCTCTCTATCTATCTCTTTATGTACTTCTTCTCTCATAATTATAGTTGAAACTGTGATGAGCCACAAGATAATTCTTTCCTTTCCTATGATTTCTGCTTCCAAGACTCCAGAAATCAGGGCAGCACTTTTAAAACTTTAGGTAGGCTCCATGAAGTGTTAATCAGGCATGTTGCAATAGCCTGATATGGGTCCATAACTGTGGTACATAGCATTGTTTCTATGGAAACACTGGCTCCAAATTCAAGGGAAAAATTTAAGAATAAACATTTGGAACCTAGCTTTTTTCAAATGAGGGACCACCTATAAGTGTACATTGTTTTAGCTTGCAATGATTTACTTGGATAAAACGTGGGTATATTGGGTCAAGGCATTTCAGTTTATATGCCAGATTATAAATATGGACTTTCTTTTCATGTCTTGTTCTCACTAGATACACATAGAGGTAAGCATTCCTCTTTAATTACAGGGCAAATGCTTAGATGTTGGCGAGTTGGAAATATTCTTGCCTCCTGAAGTCTTGCCTTTATCTTTCTCCTCATGTCACGTTTGAGTTTGTGTCCAAAGCTTACTCACTGCCCCCTGTAGCTTCTCCTTGCCAGCTGCTCACTACAGGGCCAAAAAAGTTTATAAATTGAGTATTTGGGCCTGTCCCTTAGCCACTGACCTTAGAAAATTTTCTATTTCCTTCCAGTGTTTTGCATGTCCCTTTATGCCTTCCCTCTAGAGATTTAAAGACATGAAAGGAAAGGAAACAAACCATTCTAGAAGTTCTGTTTTGTTTTCCATTTTGTATGTAAAAACTTTTTAAAAATAAGGCTTTATTTTAGGGAAAATGTATGTTATTTTTTAAGTTATATCATTCCCAGGCTTGAAAATGCCATAGGAAGAATTTGGCATACAACTGGTTATACTGATTATCCACTGTGTTCTCTGGACTTCAAACTGCTACTCACTATAAGCCTCTGATTTATTTCCTGACCCTGAGCCTCAGTTTTCTTGCCTGTAAAATAGACATTATAAAAGCAATTCAAGCAGAAATTATGAGAGAATTAAGAAGCAATAATATGGTCTCAGAGGACTTTTTCAACTGAAAATTGATATAAAATGCAAGAAACAATTATTTTATTATTTACACTGAGATCAACGCTAAATAATGTCAAAGGAACAGAAGCCATCAGAAAATGAGGATAAATAGGAAAACTTTATGAGCAAAGGAGGAAATTTTTTAAATTTACCATAAAACTCCAATGTGTGCAAGGCAAAAACACTGTGTTTACATTATCTATTATCTCATTTATGCTATCTTAATAAGTGGTGTGGAGTATTATTCACCTATTTAATTTTTCTCCTTTATATTCATCTGAAAATAAGATTGACCTACCTGTTCAGCACTATGCTAGAAAATATTATACTTTTTGTACCAAAAGTATATTAACTATTGATGGTTTACATTTTTTGGTTTTTAATTTCCTGGCCTCTAATAACTCTCAAAACTAGGATATACTATAATACATTTAAGTAGCACATACTTTACAGTTTACTGTGTCTTCTTTCTTCTTTCTTTATTTCTTAAAGGACCATAAAACAATATTTGCAGTTTTTCAGATTGTATGCTGAAGTCTCAAGGAGGCACCACTATCTGAATGACACTGCTGGAAATGAATGGCATGCAGACATCTGTCTAAAAGTTACTGTATATCTTACATGAGGGTACACACCAGGATCCTCATGCTACACAAGGTCGTTCAGGCTCATAGAAAGTAAATGATTTAGTACAAGTTTATATGGATGGCAATTTGTAAATTCTATATTATCTCTCAGTTTTTATAATCTGGTGCTTAGACACTCTACCTGGCCACCTGGAATATATTTTTAAAGTGTGACATACAATGTTTCCCATATGCCTTCCAGTTTTTTTGGAAATTATTCGCTTCTCTCTTTGACTTGATTTTCATGTTCTCCACTTTTAAAGCATGCAACATTGGGGTGTCAAGGTCCTTGCGCTCAGACACTGTTATTAGACCCTTTGGCAATAAAAGCAGCTAGTAGATTTCATGCTTCCAAAATTTTCAGAAATTACTGAAGACCCACTTCTATACTTCTAAGCTCTTATCATTTAAAATATAAAAATTCAGCCAGGCATGGTGATTCACACCATGGGAGACTGAGACAGGAGAATGGCAGGTTTCAGGCAAACATCAGCGATTTAGCAATACCCTCAGCAATTTAGTGAGACCCTGTTTCAAAATAAAAAACAAAATAGGGCTGGGAGTGTGACTCAGAAATAGAACACCCCTGAGTTTAATCTCCAGTACCAAAAAGAAAAAAAAAAGTAAAAATTTAGAGCTGAGACCATTGGAAACTCTTTTAAAGTTATTCAGTTTTGATGCAGCTGCAAAAAAATAGAAAGGCAAGACAGTCCTCATCTGTGCGGTCATGTGCTGTGAATGGATGTGAACATGAGGGAGGTTTGGTCCTTCCAGGGTTAGACTGTGGTACCCAGGTACCCAGGTGCTGGGTGGGCGGGGCCAGGGATGGCATATTGGCAATGCTCTCCCAGCAGCCACATTCTGTGCAGGCTCCCTGGAAGCTTTGGAAATTAAGCTCCAGTGTTCTGATGTCTGACATAAAATTTCCAGGGGTCAATGGGGATTACTGTCCAAGGCCTCATCAGTAAACACAGTATACCCCTTGCTTAACCACAGCAATGAGGTCAGAAGGGGACACCCCAACAACCCAACTGAAACAAATTCTTCTCAGTGGGAAGTTATACCTGGGCATTCTGAATTTGCAGCCATCTAAACTCCCTTGAAGAACAGCAGGGAATCACATTGATTCAATTATTTCCTCTCGTCTCATTCCACTTCACACAGATACGGTATTGTCAGTGCGGGCTTCACAGATAGATTGATGGTTAATGGCATTGCTCTCAGAAAAATTGCACAAAGTTTCCTCTTAATGCAGTGTTCGTGAATACACACCAAGGGGGATATGAAAGAGCATGAGCTTTACAGTCGAGTAGGCTAGTGGTCAAGCCAACCCTCCATCCTCTACTTACTAGATGTGTGACATATCCCAGAGGCAAATTACTTCTCTAGGCCTTAGTTTCTTTGCTTGAGTCATGGAACATGAAAATCTCTCTCACAGAGTTGTAGAGAGGACTCCATGACAGTCCATCTATAAAGTACCCATTCTAGGGCTGGACATTTTGTAGACACAATATTAGATCTCGTTTCCCTGCTATTTCAATGCACTGGTGAATACATTTAGACCTTCTGGGGTATTTGCCTTAAGTATGTCACAGCAATTGAAAAATAGATAATGACACAAATTCTCAGCCTATCTCCATTGCTATGCTGTGCTGGGGATTCCGGCAAGGTGGACATCCCCCCATGCATTTCTGTTTTCTGAAATGGTGCTGACTCTCCATGAGCTTTATCCTCTGAACATTGGCATTTAAAGTCAGACAGCTACAGTGTTCCAGAAGTGCCATCGCTGCAGTGTGTATACATATTTAATTAGATGCTTAACATTTCACATCAGCTGAAATGGAAGTGGAAACAGAATTACTTTACCCTGAGCCAAAAATTCCCCAGCGGCTATGGCGTAAGTTCTCCCAAGAGAATCCTAAAGGGCAGGTAAATTTTGTTTTCAGAAACTCTAATAATCAGCCAGTTTCTTTAGTACCAAGAAAGGTCAGGACTGCTGCAAATGGACCCTCAGAAATATAGTCAGGCCGGGAGGCAAGGCCACCCAGGGACGCTGCCAGAGGCAGCATTGGGCAGCACTGGGCAGCCCTATTACTCAATGGCTCTCCACCAAAACATCTTAAGGAGCTCTTTAGCAAGGAGCTGTCTGGGGGTAAAATTCTCTGTATTGTCCAGCCCACTTGCCCACAAATAGATGGTGTCATTAGAGTCCAAGGAAACCTCCAAGAGCAAAAATTTACAAGGAGAGAGTGAAACAAGGAAGGCTAGACAACATTGCACAAGATTTGCTTTATTGAAGGCACCAGAACTGCCTGTTAACCCACACCAAAAACACCACAGAATAGGCTGTGTACAGCCAGCCCAAAACATTTTTAAGGACCTAGGAAGGATTCATTTCAAAAATTATTTGCATCCTTCATTCTTTCTGCTAAAAAGAAAAATTTGTACTGAATACTTGTAAGTTTTGTGTTGCTGTTTGTGTTGACAGTGAGAATCCTTGATTCATTTTTCTCAAAAGGAAATATTGCATGGGCACCTGGCATTGAGAATAAGGCTGGAGTGAGACCAGGATGTTAACAATGATGTCATCTAGCAGGAGATGGTCCAGAGAGCAGGGCCACACAGCATGTATTATGCCCAATCTGAAGCCTCCCAGAGTCTTTGGATTAGTGCCCCATCCCACACCAGCCAACTTCTCTCAGTTCCATAAAAGTCACAAGATAAGAAAAAGGACCTAAAAATATTTCGTCTTACTCTATCTGGGACTTCTTATACCCTCTATGCCAGTCAAAGCAAGGACACGTAGCAGAAACACAGTGCTATGCATTAGCGTGTGTGCATGTGCTTTGTGATTTAAGGGTTGATGTTATGCAGAGGTGTTGTGAATTCAAGTAAATTTCCCCTTCTTTTCAATCTTAGGGGTATTTCAAAGAAAGTAAGCATCAAATATTGCAAAAGCATTCATCCTTTTTGCTCCAAGCATTCATCCTTTTTGCTCCATGGAGATTAACAAGAGTAGGTCTCTAAAAAAAAAAAAAAATGACTTGTAAATTTATTGTGCTGATGATTTTCATCTCTCCCTTTTCACATTTGAGCAATGTGAAAAGGCAATGGGAATAAAAAATTTCCAGGACCCATGGACCACTTTTCTATTTTTTAAATGCAGGATCAGTCTGCATTTTTAGCCTTTTGATTGAAGCATAACTTATAAACCATAAGATTTACCCCTGTGATGTATAGCACATGGTGATTTTTAGTAGACTCACTGAATTGTTGCTGCCAGTACTCTAATCCAGTTTTAGAACATTGCATTACCCCAGTAAGATCCCTCATAGCCATTTCCAGGTAATTTCTTATTTCCACCACCAGCCCTAAGCAACCATTAACATATTATCTGACTCTATAGATCTGTCCTTCTCAACATTTTACAAGGACAAGTTTTAATATAAAATGCCATGGCTTCTCTATTTGATAGTAAAAACATTCACTCTTCATAATATATAACGTTGGAATTTACCATGGGTCCTTTAAGATTTTTAAGTTATTTTATTCATAACAAAATCTCTATAGATACTTGCAAACAAATGTGAGCTATTTTTAGTCTTCATTGCGTTATGCATATATGGATATGAAGATCTTCTTTAAAAATTTCAGTACCCTCTCTCCAACAATAATTTTGGCTCATATATTACAAATTTCTTTGAGGGGGGGGATCATACAATACCACTTAGAATTAGCAGTAGGGAGCCTGAAGGTGATACCTCATGTTTAATGACATAAATGCAAAATGTCGTTGGCCAATTTACTAAGTTGATCACAACACAGTGTTAAGGAGGCAACACTCATAATTCTAGCTTCTTACTCTCATCTATGGCTCCAGGGTGTCACCCTATAGATGCTGGGTGCTGAACCCTGATGGACACAAATCCATCACAACCATTAGAAGCAAGTACAGAGACCAAATCGTATTAATGGATAGTAATCAGAATCTACAGGCATAGTCTCCTTGCACTAAGAAAGACACATTGCTGCTAAATTCACAGTAAAAAAAAATGGGGCTACAAGAAAACATAACTTAATTTCCATGTCATGGGCACTGTAGGAGGAACAAAATGAATTTAAGCCTATTGGTATTTTTAGAAGGGAGAGCAAATAAAATGCTAACTCAATTTAAAAGGCAAATCTTACATGTGGCCATAAACAAATTTAATATCTGTTTGGGATAGTGCATATTGTAGATATGAAATCATGTGCTTGGCATTTATGCGCTGTGCCAGCTGGATAGCATCATTGCTCCTCAGCGCGCACACCTCACATCCTGCCTTTTCTCTGCAACAAAGCACAGGCTATATATTACTTGTTTATCCTTTTCTTCATTCTAAAAAAATATTTAAATCCACAAAATGCCTTGCATAATTTCAGCCACCTTTTCTAGCACATGAGCTCAAAGGGATAAATCGGGTAGTGACCACATATGATCATCTTCATTTAGCTCAGCAAATATAAATTCTATACTTTATGCACAAGGAAAAGATAGCTTATTTTGGGTCTGGTATTTACAATCAGGAAATTATGTGTTGTGTTTATATTCTTCTTCCCCTCCTCTGGATCCCAGGGGGCTTTTTGGCATGGCCCTTCACAAACTGCAAGCTATTATTAGGTTATTGTAAAAAATCGTGGGTTGAGACAAAAAGCAAGACTTGCTATAGTTCAAAACTAAAATGATCCCCAAGGGGGTCTGCAAACAGGCTCAGCAGAGGACTAATTACAACTTGTCATTCCTGAGCTATCATTGCAAAACAACAAATAACCACAAATGTGTGAAATGATCATCAAAATGTCTATCTCTGAAGGATTGCATGTATGGTGAGGCTTCAGATAGCTGAAACATGGCAAACTAGAACCCCAAACTAACTCAGTAGTCAAATTAGGGGTCTGTGGCTCAGACTGCTGGACAGGAATCAGCATTTGGTATAAGGCATCACAAGTTGAAGGTACTGCCTGTGCATGTGCTTCTGGGGTTCTACAGGTAGGGAAAAAAGGGAAAACACAGAAGAATCTGATATCAATCCTTCTCCAAGCCAGGCATGGTAGAAAATGCCTGTAATTCCAGTACTTTGGAGGCTAAGATAGGAGGATTGCAGGCCTTGGCAACTTATCAAGACCCTGAACAAATTAGGAAAACCCTGTTTCAAAATTAAAACAAAACAAAAATGGGTGGGGATGTATCTCCAAGGTAGAATACCCCTGGGTTCAATCCCCAATACCAAAAAACAAAACAGAAAAGAAAACAAAACTCTAATATCAAATAGTCTTATCCTGAGAATAAGGAGTCTCAGCTTCTACACATGCTCAGTCTGCAGTGACAAGAAATACTCAGATTATAAAAACAAACAAACAACAACAACAACAAAAAACTGTGTTCTTACAGACAATGCCCATAGCTAACTAAGAAGCCCAAAGTGGCCTCAGAAACAATGTGCAATGCAGGATTCCTTCCTTTCTTTCTTTCTTTCCTTTCTTTTTCCTTCTTTCTTTCTTCACCGGGGATTGAACCCAGGCACATTCTAGCTCCAAGCTACACTTCCAGCCCTATTTTATTTTTATTTTGAAACAGGGTCTCCCTAGGCTAATGAGAGTCTCACTATTTGCTGAGGCTGTCCTCGAACCTGTGATCCTCCTGTCAGCTTTGGTAGTCTTGATCATCAGATATTCAAGTGTGGTCTTCCTCTCTACATTAGTCATAAAGGCATAAAAAGAAGACATGTATACCATTTTTTAAAAGCAATAAAAAAAGGAAGGCCTATGAGATAGTGGCAAGGCCTAGGCTTCAGAGCCATTCAGTATTCGTTGTCCTTGATTCATTCTACAAGTAGTACATGAGGAGCCACTTTGTGCTAGGCACTCTTGTATATGGTGGAGGTGGAGGAATGCAAGACAGATGCAATGTGGAATCCCGTGGAGTACATACACCAATACAAGGGGGCAGGTGCCTAAAAACTAGGCTAAACTCTCAGAGAGTAATGAAGGTGGACATTGTTGAGAAGAAAATAACACAGGCTTATGAAGTCATGGAATAGAGTCTTTATGTACAGAGGTGGGCAGGATTTTAATAGGGAAGTTTGACTCCTTGCTCCACTGATCTTTGACAAATTACACTTAAACCTCTGGTTCTGCCCTGCAGACTTGCCCCAGCAGGCTTAGTCTTCAAAAGTGTGAAAAGATTTTACTTTTTCTTGCCTCCCACTTCAAATCATGCCTTTGAATTATTCTGTGTTTTCCTTCCATCTCTAGCAGCTGCTACTCTCGTGTCGCCCCTACCACACCTGTTTCCCCCAGTGCCTTGGATTTTTCTCCCCAACTCCTCTCACCTTCCCCCAACTTCAAATACTCTGGGTTAGTTATGACTTTGGAATACCCAACACATGAGCTCACTGAGGCCTCAGAGATTAATGATGGTTTTTATGAGGGCATAGCATTTTCATTTAACACAAAAATTTCAACAGTAACTATATTTGCATAGCTTCATTGGATAAAAAGTACCTTTATGTAATTTATCTCTCTGATACCCCTAATAGCCCCAGGAGTTAGATAATGTACATGTATTATCATATTCAGAGCATGGGGTGATATCTGGCAAGTTGATGAAGTAGCCTGGAAATAAGTTGGCAGCATGAGGAGTCACAGGATGTGAGTTCTAGTCCCATCTCCTGTAATTACTGTATTTAGCTCCTAAGGAATGTCTGTTTCCTCTCCTGAAAAAATGGGCCTGAGAGCAGCTATCCCCACCCACCTCAGAATTCTGGGGAATGGCAAATAGCATAACATCCTTGGAACTTCTCTGAAAGTTATATGATTCAGTGAAATTAAGAGATATTTGTCAGAAGACATTTATTAAGCATCTAAAAGGAGTTGCGCTAGGGGCCTGGGAGGGAGAAGAAAAATATACAAGAGAGCTCAGCTTCACTGCATATGCTTAGCAGCCTGGGGAGAGCCTTGTGCCTTCATGTCTGGAGTCTACATTACAAATTATGTATCTAGTAAGGACCCAAGTACAAATGATGAAAGACTTGGGTATTAAGTCCCCCTCCCAGTGTCTCAAGGGCACAGATCTCTAACAAACTTGTAAATAGCATTTGTCAGATTAAATGAATAGGCAAAACAACTTTGTGGGTTGAAATAAATAAAACCTACTATTAGCAAATAAAATATACTGAGCTATAATATAAAATTGAAAAGTCAACAGAGTGGTTGGATGAAAGCTAAGACACAAGCATGTCTTCTCTTCATAGCTAGTCCTAGGCAAACTTTCATGGTAGATAAAGTTGCTTTGGGGATTCTTGTCTCACTTTGTGATATCATATGAGTATTTTGCTGACCCTGGACTGCAGACCAATTCCTAATGTACAGGGTATCTCCTCATTGTTTCTTTCTTTAACCCCTCCTCAGTCTCCTACTCTGTGTAGTACATATGATGTAGTATATATGATACTTTCCACATAAGAATCTGTCCACCATAATCCTGACCACTGACACCCAAAATGACCAGAACCAGACTAAAATTTAACCTTCATGCCTTCCTTGAAAGACCATATTATTTATGAATCTATTTTACTTATTTATTTATTTATTTATTTATTTATTTATTTATTTATTTATTGCAGTACTGGGGGTTGAACTCAGGGGCATTCTGTCTCCAAACTATACCCCCAGCCATATTTTTTAGTCTTTTTGTTTTTTGAAACAGGGTCTTACTAAGTTGTGGAGTGCCTCACTAGGTAGCTGAGGCTGGCCGCAAACCCAGATCCTCCAGTTTCAGCCTCCCAAATGCTGGGATTACAAGTGTGCGCCACCATGCCCAGCTTATGAATCTACTTTTAATGTTTATTTATTAGCCGTTTAATATCACAAGTAATAGATAACGAATGCTCTTTGTAAATAAAATAGGAAATACTAATAAGCAATGAAAAATAAATCATGCAATTTCACCACCCATTTGCATTCTTATATCTCTCTTTCAAATTTTTAACTCTGGAATATTTAAGTAATTCATACAAAAATTTGTATGTGGATATATATCACATGCTTACCCATAATTTTTCATTGATGCTACATAGTTATGTATTCCCTTTTCTCACTTAACAGTATGTGCATGATCATTGTTCTTTGTTGGTTAGTGTACCTGTATGTCATGACTTTAATAGGTGTATAATTCTGTTATTTGAAGTTATAATTTATCAAAAATGATAGACAATTCAGTTGCTTAGATGTTTCCTCTAACATAAATACTCTGCACTGACTAATCCTTTATGTATTCTTGTATGCTTTTAACATTTCTAAATTCCCAGAAGTAGAGTAGGTGATCCAGTGAGCTTGTGAGCTTTTGATACGCACATATCCTTTTCTGCCTCACATAATTGATCTGTAGGAATGAATTAATGAGGAAATTTTTACACCAAGTCACATAAAAGTTAGATCCAACATGGGTAGATAATCAGAACTTTAAAGAACCCCCTGAAATCTCCCCTGCCCCCAGTTGTCACCTGTTCCCCAGTGCTGGACTGATGTTGCAGGCAATGACATTTTCTTGCTTATTTTTAATAGTGTTCATGCTTTTGTGAACTAATATGCACAAAGCCATCCCTTCTACTTCTACACAGTAAAATGTCTATGTAGAGTAAATAACTATATAAATATCCAGAAACCAAAGGGACACATTTGGTATCTTTAGTGTATGTCCTGAGCCACAGAGTGAGAACCACACAAATGTAATCCTGCTGACAGGAAAGTAACTCATATCTCATTAAGGCTTCCTGCAAGTGAAAGGGAAGATTTCTGTTTAGTTTTTCTCCAAATCCAGTTTTCTATCTAATCCTTCTCAGCTGTCTATCTCTAGCAAGACATAGGGCACCTATGGATTTACCATCTCTAAAGTAGGACTTGAAATTGTGAAAAGAGAATTTGAAAAGATTCAGGTAGGAGATAGATGTTCTAGAAATAGAATAAAACACAGAAGAAAGAATCAGGCTTCCAATGCAAGAAGGGTTACGAGATAAAAAGAGGGAGATTATTGAGAAGGAAGGAAGAGCGAATCATTTGTACAAGACAGCCCCAGACAGTGCTTGAGGCAGAAGTGAGTGTCAGTTGTACCTACAGAAAAACAAACCAACTGGCTTGGGAAAAATGATAAGTAATTCAGGTGTTTATTATAACCCCAGATCTGCCCTCACTTTTTTTTTTCTTTTCAAAATTAGCCAAATGTTGCTGGACTAAATCTTTCCAATTCTTGGCTCTTATAGACTTTGTTATTAAGATAAAAGTTTGTTATGAAAGCAGTAGAATCATGGCTCAAAATTTGTACTATCAAAAACTTGGATGCTAGCTGGGCGTGGTGGCGCACGCTTGTAATCCCAGCATTCGGGAGGCTGAGACCGGAGGATCCGGGTTCGCTGCCAGCCTCAGCTACTTAGTGAGGCACTCCGCAACTTAGTGAGACTCGGTTTCAAAATAAAGAATAAAAAAAAAAATAGGGCTGGGGGTATAGCTCAGAGGTAGAATGCCTCTGAGTTCAATCCCCAGTACCGAAAAAAAAAAAAAAAAAAAAAAAAAAAAA